>RCUC01088290.1:0-13384 GCA_003697995.1 Taxidea taxus jeffersonii | reverse complement strand
TGTCTTCCGTTCTGTCTCCTTTCAGAAAGACATTATGGGTGAGCCTCACTCTTCTAACTACGAGTATCACCACTGACAACTTCCCAAGTGGCCTGAACAGCTCGCCAGGAAACTAATCAATGTAGCTTTTCACAAAGGGATCGACTTGATCAATATCACCAAGCAATCCCAGACCTAACAAACAGATCACATAAATGTTTTTGTGATCAATAGAAGTTACACAGAAAATGAAGTATTGCGGGTATTTCAGTGAACATATCACAAATGCTTCCTGTTGATAGCTCTTTCCCTGAGAGCCATAGTAATATAATGTAAGTGATAGGAGAGATGGTGTATAGGTTGTCAGACCGGCCCTTAGCAACATGATCTCGACCAGGGACTTTCGCTTAGGAGACGTAACTCTGCTTTTGAAGGAAGAATGGTTTTAAGTATTTGACATCCTAATTTTTTCCCATCAAGTAGGTTGTAAATCTTGGGTAGATGGGGTTATTTTGGTGTCTCAGTACCATGGGTATGGGCATATAATAGGCATATCAGTAAATTCTTGCTAAGATGATCAGCATTCCCTATGCCTATCCAGGGAATAGTGCTAATACCGGGAAGTTATCCTCATCATTTACACCTTCTGCCTTTTCCTTTAGAGTTCTTGGGGACTCTCCAGTTCTAAATGTTGTAAAATTTCCTGACAAGTAGTCTACAAGTATGGACATTCTGAGACGCTGAAAATACTGGAAATAAAACCTAAGGCAGAGCTACACCACAATAATAAGTTGACTCATTACCCAGCTTTTCCTGGTGTTTATGTCTGTATCAGTTTTCTCTTGCCTCATAACCCATTATTCCATTAAAGCTTAAAATAACTACTGTTTTGTATACTTATGATTTTGTGGGTCAGCAATTTGGGTTGAGCTCAGTGGTAGCTTTTCTGCTGGCCTTGCTGGGGTCACTCATGGGTCTTCAGTGATTTGGTGGCTCATCTGGGCCAGATGGTCCATGACAGGCTCACACCATGCCAGGCAGTCCTCCTGGCCATCATCTGTCCATGTGTCCTCACCCTCAGGAAGGCTGGCCTGGGCTTCACCTTGTTGGCACTGCATTCCAAGAGGATAAAAGAGAAAGCAGCAAGGTCTTTCCACGCGGAGTCTCAGGAATCACATAATATAACTTTCTCTCCATTCTGCAGGTCAAAGATAAGACACAGGGTTGACCTGGTTTCAAGGGATAAAGGAAATAGTTGCCCACCTCTTTATGGGGGGGGAGGGAGCAGGAAGGTCACTTTGCAAGGGAGGAGACTAAAAGGATGGAAAGCACTACTGAAGCCATTTTTACAAAAACTATCTGCTATAATTTCTCTCTATCCCCCATGCCTGCCCCCATACAGGCACCATAATACACATTACCTGACTCCATTCAAGAAGTTAGGTTTTCTCTACTCCAAAAGAGGCTGCAGCTAAGAAGAGATAGAAATGGAAAGTAGAGTAAAACTTAGTCTTTCCTATGTTTTATATTCTAAAGGACTAAGCCTAAGGGTAAGGAGGACTCAAGGCAGAGACAGAAGCTGGGAAGAAACATCTTGAGTCAGTTTCTCCAGGAACTAGATAAAACTTACTTGGGCTGGGCTTGGAGGTCAGGGTCAGTCAGGGTCAGGGAGGATGCAGAGTGGGGGATTAGATAACTATGAGGGACCTGTAACAGGCTTAGAGAGATAGTCATGCCCCAGTGTCATGGGAAAAATGAACAAATCCCGCAGGGTCAAGCATGTCTCAGAAGTAAATAGAGAGACACTCAATCAGAAAGAGCCAGAATTAAGGAGAAAATGGAGACCTTTGTGAAACAGTGGCCAAAAACTGAAAGGGAGGTGCTGTTTTGGAGGGTATATTGGTATGGATAGGAAATGCAGAGGATCAGTCTTCCTTCTCCCCCTTCCATGCTGACAATACTGTGAAACTCTGATTCAATCCCCAGAACCTTTCCTGGGGGAAGAGGAAGAGCCAAGTCATTTGAGATTATATTCCTACCACTTTGGTGGGACGGGTACTTGATATTTGTATATTTTGGTTTATTCCATGATCACATCTCTTGAAACTATGCTACTTAAGGGACATAACGAAACATGGGGCCAGTGGGATTCTTTGGATAAAGAGCTGCAGTGGGGTGGGGGGGTGGTGGTGGTGTGTGTGGCTTGGTCTTAAAGGAAATGGGAATGTGTGAAGGGTTTATTCTTTCCATTTAATAGAGGATAGACAAGATTGTCCTAGAACCTATACATGAATTTGCCCCACACATGATGATGAAGCAGATAATGTTTAATCTTATGACATCTGGTCCATCAATTCAGGTTGAAATGCCTTCTCCATGCATACATTCTTAAACTGAGTAAGTATTTGTGAGCACCTTCTATGTGCCAGATGCTGCGGATGCCACAGGCTTAGTCCTTGTCCTCTTGGAGCTTAGAAGGTCCAGGAAGGGTTACTCATTGGCATATTTTAGGTTCCAATGTAAGACACAACTACATAGTCTAAATGGGTCTGAGTAACTCCCGAGAGGATGCACTGAAGAGGTGTCAGAACCAACTTGACATTAACCTTCCCTGGGATAAATCAGATCAAACTGGCTTCCTCTGGCAGATATTTCCAATCTGTAATCAAACAAGAAAACAAAGCCAGTTACAACTTACCATGGGTCAAAACTGTTATAGGATTGATCTATATTATATCCCTTAATTTCCTTGACACATCTGATCGTGCAGCGAGCGTCTCCCAATTCTATGCCCCCTCTACAAGGTCCCCTTGGAAATTAGTGAATATAGTGAGCATTATCTCCCTTTCATCTTAAAATAAACATTTTGTCAGTTGAGTTAGCTTTCATTCAAGCTCCATTATTTTCTAGGAGTGATAAAACCTGATCTGATAAACTAAAACAATGTAACAATGGGTAACAACATCCAAGGATGAAAATGAACATGCTTCCCATACTTTGTGGGAAATTAAGCCACGCTTACCATTAATAGTAACTTAGGGGGTGCCTGGGTGGCTCCGTGGGTTAAAGCCTCTGCCTTCGGCTCAGGTCATGATCTCAGCGTCCTGGGATAGGGCCCTGCATCAGGCTTTCTGCTCAGCGGGGAGCCTGCTTCCCTTCTCTCTCTGCCTGCCTCTCTGCGTACTTGTGATCTCTGTCAATAAATAAATAAAATCTTAAAAAAAAAATAGTAACTTAAGAACAGAAGTAGGAATACCACAGAGCTTTGGGAATTCAGTATCAACTCATCAGGGTAATTTTTTCTGATCCCTGTTTAACCCCACTTTAGGCATAATGAGAACTTATTTATAAGTTTCCTTTCTTCTTTTTTTTTTTTTTTTTTTTAGCTTTCAGAGAAAACGGAGTCAGCTGGAGAGAAAAGATGCACTCACATTTGTGAATGAGCACACAGCCCGCCTCTCGTTGATCGTCTCTCCTCTGAGCGTCTTCTGAGAGATGCATATACACAATTCTAGGGGCAAAAGTCTTTCCCCTGATCATGAACCATCTGTAGTTATATCCTGGGTAAACCCAGCCAAACTCAACGATTTGGTAGGTGTCAGATAAGAGCTTGGAAGGCAGCTTGGAATTTCTAATAGAGGTACAATATCCGACTTTCAGCCAAAACAAAACCAACAAACATAAATAAATCCATGAATCTTTTTGCTTGTCGTCAGAAAAGCAACCTGTGCAAGCTTACATTATTTTGATTTTCAAAATAGCAAATCAAGAAGAGAAGTCCTCCAGAGGGCTGGTTTAAAGATTTCAGTGCCATTAACCTCAGAGTAGACGCGTGGAGGGGAAGTTTTCTGCTACTGAATTTCCTTTGGCTTTTATATTTATTGGCGCTGAGTAGCTAAATGTAGTTGAGGGCTGACTTTGACATTGGCGACGAGAAAGGCAATGCTCTTACGAGGCTTTTGTTTCCCCTGGAATATTCTTAAATACTTGAACAACATCTGAATATTTCTAGGGCATTAAGTACCTTCAAAAATTGATAAGCCAGTCTATCCTATCTGCATATCGGATACAATATTGGAAGGGATCTGTTCTGAAAGCAATCAAGCCTGGGCCTGGTGATTGGATGAATGGCCAGAATCAAAGCCTTTGCTGAGTGCCACATGACCCAAGGCTTTGGAGTTACAGGTTGCAGGGGTTCTAATCCCAACTCACTTCTCTCTGGCGGCTTGATCTAGGACAGATATGTGTCTCATCTGATCCAGTTTGTCTAGAAAATGAGAACAGTAATGGTGTTGACCTACTAGGTTTGTTGTGCGGTTCAAAATGACTCAAGTGGCACTTAGCACTGCAAGATACACACACTAAGTGCCTAATAAATGGTCTGTACTGCAGTGGTACCCCATGAGCTGCTGGGTTCCATTAAGCAGAGGCCATATCTGTACAGTCAGGAGTCCTTAATCCCTGTGGAGGACGGCATATATGGGTAGATGCTCAGCAAGGAGGAGACTGCACTTGGATGGGAAAAAATAATATCTCTGCCGACTTCCACCCAAAATCTTCAATTATGAACCCACCTAACAAACCACAGGAGTGTTAGTGGTACCTGTAATGTTTTCATCCTCCAGAAATCCCTGGTATTTTCATATTACAGTTGTCATGGGGATCTTGAAATAGTATTTATGCACAACAGTGCTTCAAAATTATAGTACTTATTAGATCGGCCAGTAGATCTTGTTTGTCATTGTCAACGGTCCACATGTTACGAGCGGACAGGCTGGCTCTGGTAAAGGATGGAACGTTCCTCGTTCTCTCTCTCTCTCTCTCTCTCTCTTTCTGTTCCTTTCCTCTGCCTGTGTCTGCCGGCCATCTCAGATTCAAGGAGGAAACATGAACAAGACCTCTCATTTAGTTTTCTGGCTTAAGCAACATTGCCCAATTCAACTTTGAGCTATGTGGACTAGTTGAAGCAGAGCCTATAATCCCAACTCGCTACTCTTCCTTACATTTAGGGTGTTTTGCACAGGATCTCCTTAGGGAAAGAGGAGTGGATAGTCCTGTCCAGGTCCTAAACTTTTGTAGCATACCCTATCAGTATCCCTGTTAGATAATCCCTGTAGTGGATGTTAACATTTAATGAGCACGTACTCTGTCCCAAGGACTTCACTAAGTTCTTCACATATATTATTGTATCTAATTAGCATAATCATCTTAGGTATGGCTGTTTTTTTTTAAGATTTTATTTATTTATCTGACAGACAGAGACCACAAGCAGGCAGAGAGGCAGGCAGAGAGAGAGGAGGAAGCAGGCTCAATGCTGAACAGAGAGCCCGATGCGGGACTCGATCCCAGGACCCTGAGATCATGACCTGAGCTAAAGGCAGAGGCTTTAACTCACTGAGCCACCCAGGCATCCCTTAGGTATGGCTGTTATTACCCTGATTGTTCAGAAGGCAGAATTGAGGTTTAGAGGGATTCAATAATTTGCTCAAGTTCACCTAGCTAGTAAGTGAAAAAGTGGGATTCAAACATAGGCTCCTCTGACTCTGAAGCATTGCATTACTTCTACTACTTTCCACAAAGTAAAATAGAAAAAGTAGATTTTACTTTCCTGTATAATTTCTGTATAGTATATACAGAATAATTTCTTAATGAGAATAATTTCTCATTGTATAATTTCTTAATGAGAAATCTGATACTTTTATCATAATACATCATGGAGAAGAAAACTCCCCCTCTACAAAAGTGACAGAGAAAATATTTTTTCTAGATGTTTTTCTGTGGATGAGAGCAAGACAATTCTTTTTTCTGAAGCAAATTCTTTCTTTGCTTTAATGATGAAATACTTGGAATTGTTTAAAAAATGCCTGGTCTTTCTGATAGGGTTGAATTGTTTTCTTGTTGATGAATGAATGTTGGCATAAGCCCTTTACTGAAAACCATTCCTGGACATTAGGAACTTTTCATTAACTGAGAGCCTGTTTTGGGGTTCTCTCTTATTGGAGAACCCCATCCTGTAAGTGACCCCATTATTCATCCTGTTGGACATGCTAACAAACTGGGAGCCTCCCCCTCTCTCAACAGCCATAGCCAGTTCATTACCAAAGTCTCGTCCATTTTAATCTCCTCAATAGATCTCAGCTACGTGGCTGCTTCTCATCTGCTACTATAACCATAGCAAAACCAGAATGATCTCTTGCCTGGACTGTTCAGCAGATTCCCACCTATCCATCCCTACTGCTCCATGATTGGGCTTCTTCCCCATCTTTTCTCCATATGAAGTCAGTGTGCTGTTGTTGTTTTCTTCCAGATTCTTCAGCGATTTCCCTTTGCCCTTAGGACAACATCGAATGTCCTTAACATGGCCTACAACACTCTTAACTATCTGACCCCAAAGACCTTCCTGTCTCACCTGACTCCATGCTCCCCCTTACTCTCTCTCTGTCAGCTACACCTGCTTTCTTTATCATTCAGGATACAACAGGTTAAGCTGTAGCAACAAACAACCCCCAAATGTCAGCCTCTTAAAAGCACAAAGGCCCGTTGGTTACTCACCCTGTGGGTCCAGAATGTATCAGCAATGGCAGCAGGTGCACTGATCAGGAGAAGAAAGCATGGCAAATTACCTGCTGGCTCCTGGGGCTTCCCCTGAGGAATGGCACACACTTGTCTGCTCACATTCCATTGGCAGGAGCGAGTTGCGTGTCCACGCCTCCCTTCCAGGAGGCAGAGACACACCATCCCAGCATGTTCCCAGGAGGACAACATGAATCAGCACCGGGGCCTTTTCCCTGCTGCTTTCCTTCACATGCCTTAGAATATGCATGACCCCTCTTCTTAGAACATCTTTTCCTCCATTTGGGGGGATAACTGCCATTTATCCTTCAGATCTACACTAAACTTTGGAACTCTTTCCTGACCGTGTCAGATATACTTATTATAGCTCTCCCAGAAATACACCTATGTGTAAAACCTGTCATTATTGCAATTTGATATCTGTTCAAGTCATTAAAATCTGTCCCCTCCCTAAGACTGTAGGCTCTACCAAGACAGTGACTATGTGGGATTTTAGTCACAGTGTTAGAACAGCAACAAAACCCAACATACATCATGTGCCACACTTCGCTCTAAGCACTTTGTCTGAAAAAAACTCATTGATATTTACAGTAACTCTACATGATAGGGTTATTGACACATTTTATAGATAAGGAAATTGAGGCATGGAGCGGTGAGGCAACTTGTCCACGTTTGTGTGGCTAGTAAGATGGGAAGCCGGGATTCAGACATAAGCCTTCTGTGACCAGAGTCATTCTCTTAACCACTGTAATGCACAGCTCCTGAAACATCTGGCTGTCCCATGGCACCAGAAGAAGTGGTTGGTAACTATTTATTGAATGAATTGAGGAAGGAGTAAACTAATATTGTGTGGAGCCCATGCAGGGATAGGATAACACACGGTGATTTTGCTGGGACGTCAAAATGAGAAGGGCCTCAGAAGTTGGTCAGTTTAACCCTCTTCTCCTGTGGCCTGATAAACCATCGCTCAGAGTCAAGGTTGATGCAGAGTATGTGTTCTAGCTCTCTTGGCAGGAATGACATGCTACTTCCCATCTCCCAGAGCCACACCTTCCTTTCTGCCTTACTAGAAAATGGGACCAGCGGGGATTTCTTCCAACAGACCAATGGAGAGTTGTGTGTGTGTGTGTGTGTGTGTGTGTGTGGTGTGTGTGTGAGAGAGAGAGAGAGAGAGAGATGGAGAAAGATTTCAGTGCAGGGAGTAGGAGTCTATTTTACCTTCCCCTCTCTGTTCTGAAATTAGATTTTCTAGGACAAAAAAGAATGCCAAAGGTAATGAAATCTCTGCAGTTACACACACAGTTTAAATTAACAGTATGAGTCAGTGTTCAGAATAGAAATAGCAGCAAAGGCTGACATCCTGGGAAAAATGACTCAATTAACTGTATGTTCACTGCTACCAGTTAAAATTTCCCTGATGATTTATAATCAGAAACCCATGAGAGTTAAATCTCAAAGGGGCTGTGGGAAAACGTGTGTTAGTTTCCAGAGTGGCTGGTTCCTTGGAGTCGACTGGGGGTACTGCCTGGGAACCTGTGGCGTACTACCCATTGTTGCGTTCTAGATGCATGTTACCCACATCCCAGAGGCGTGGTGTGCCTCGTGGGCAGGGAAGCATGCCAAGCACCCCATCCATAATTCTCGCTATGGAAATCCAGGTCCTGAGAAAGCAAACCTAATATCCCCAGCTTCCTGAAGTGCTCCTGGGAAAGGCTGATCAGGTGGATGTGGTGTGTAGTAGGAAAGTTAACTTTGTTGACATGTGATTTACTCATATTCTCTGCAAGGAGAGAAGGGCGCTGGCAGCTAGCACATCTGAAGCACTTTGAGCCCTGAGAATGAAGCAAGATAAGGAGGGAGAGTTGTCCCTTTGCTGGGAGAATGCTCTTTGCTGCAATGGGAATGGACAGAACAGAAGCTTGGTGAGTAAGTGAAAAAAAGAAGACGTGTGTTCTGAGTGTGTTCTGTGATCTTGGAGATCCAGCCAGAACGGGGAGGTCTTGGGGAGGCCAGGCTCCCTCTCTTCAACCTCATCCTCTTTGATGTGCTTTCATTTTTCCATCTCTGTAAGAATCTGAGCCCCTCTCACCCATCTGCAGCCTGGAAACCCAAGTCAGGTGTGTCCCCTCTGCAGCCCATGGGGAGTGAGAGAAGGAACGTGTGGTTTGGGGCTGGAAAGCAAGAGTCTGCCACTCAGACCGTGCCCCGCAGCCCCACCCAGAGCCTCATTCTTCCTCTGATTCTTGGCATCTGAATGGACTTGTCAGTTAGAGAAGGTGTGACAGCATCTATGTACTGGTTGCTGGATCTTTCCTAGAATAGGTGCCTCCAATGAAGCAAAATATGGTAGGCTTTGTTACAGTTGACCTGGTTACCGACCTGGAATCCAGGGCCGTCATCTCCAGACATATGCTCTAAGACGCATATTCTCTTTTCAACTTCATTGCTCTCTGCTCTTCTATCCACCCACCCCTCCACCCCTTCCACAGATTTTTTGTTCCTTTAATCAGTGAACACTTGTTTTATGCCTATGTGCCAATTACTGTGCTCTGTATTTTAGAGGACACAGAGATAAGTAACTCCGCAAGATGGATTCAGGGTCTGTCTGCCCAGGAGACTGTAAAAGGTCTGTGTTAGAGCTGACTCATCCCTCCTGGAGAAGGCATTAAATTATTCTGTCACCCATAGTGCTAAGCTTGATGACTGAATCTGAGCTGCCTTATCATCAGCCTAACCTGTAAGGAAGGGTACAGTGACCTTAGATCATCAACCACCTCCTTCTCCTATCCGGTCCCAGCAGAGGACTGCCCCTTTTCCAGGATCTCCGGGTCTCCTCTTGGCTTTGCTATGCCCAGAGTCTAGCTAAAGACTTCCCCCTCCGGAAAGAGCTGGTTCTCTTATCTCAGGGAGTTAGAACACAATGGAAGAATGGAGAGGTATCAGCTCAATGTCAGGGCTGGCAGGGGTTGGGTGATCAGTTTCTATGACTCAGACAACAACCTCAACCTCAACTAGAACACACACACACACACACACACACACACACACACACACACCGTCTTTCTTTGCTCTGATTGGACAGTGCCCATTTGAATCATGATCTTTCCAAAGGGTCATCCAGAATCCCACACAGAAAAGGCAAGAGTGTCATGTTTTGAGACTACAAAATGATATCACAGCCATCCCCTGAGAGTTTCCCTGAGGCCTCTGGGGAAGGCAAGGCAAGGGGCTGTCATCCTGTTTTATTAGACAAGGAGCTAAGACTCGAGTAATACTAACAGCTGGCGTTTCCTGAGAACTTCCCGTGAGTCCCGTCCTGTGCTAAATAATCCTCATGCACTGATCTCATTGAACTCTGAAGACAGCCCCAATCTGCTTTTATAAAGATGAGTTAAATAAGGCCCAGAGAGAAGAACCTATTTTGCCCAGACACACAGATTTAGGGAGTGGCAAAGGAAAATCTCAAACCCAAAACTTCTGGACCTCAGGTTCATGCTCTTAAAGACCCCGGGGGATATATATTATCCTAAGAGCACACAGCCACCAGGGGTCAGTCCTCGTGGTGGGCACAGATGCCCGGCCACTCCTTGTCACCCTGGAAGGGAATTGTTGCTGATAAAAACCTAAAGCCCATGGAATAAGGGCTTTCTAACTCACCTGAAGGCCTTGACCTCAGCTAGGTTTGAATACCTGGAAAAAGGAGATTCCTTTGGCAAAGGTAAAACATTTAAAGATGCTGATCCCTCCATAAACAGAATTAGATAGAAGAGACTGGAACCCTTTACGGTGTGCTGGGCAGGGAATAGCCACTGATGCTTACCAACTTGCAAAATAGGTAGACGTTCTTGTCTCCACCTTAAAGATAAGAAACGGTGATTCAGGAAAGATAACGGGTGTGCCCTGATAAGGTCAGCCGAGATTTGACCTCTAACCTTGAAAGAGAAATGCGAACTAAAGGCTGGGGGAGCACACAGCCTTGTCTCTGGAGGGCCCCGGGGGAATACAGAGTTCCTTCTTTGTCAGTGAGATAATGGAACATTTCACTTTTTTCTTGAAATTTGCAAGTGGAAAAGTTACATTTTCTTCTTCTTTTTTTAAATTTACATTTTCTTGAAATGTGTCCCACTTACTGACTTAAGCAGATAAAAACATTTACATATTTATAAAATTTTTGCTGGTGCCATGTGGAATCTCAGTTCTGTTTGATTTTGCTAATTGCCAGAGTGCCTTCTCTCTACCAGAGGATCAATAATAATAATGATGAAAGGCCTAAAAACGTATAAGCATTTTCTGTTTCCAGCTTCTATTTTACGAATAAAACATTGATGCTCTTTTTAAGTTGGCCATCACTCATCTGGTAGGTTTTGCAGACAATAACAGTTCATTAGTAATATCTGGTGGGGAAGATGTATGATGCTGTAAATATTTAAAATCAAATTTGAAAAAGAAGACAGAGATGAATGCATGTTGGGGGGGATGATCATGGTGCTCAGGGCTATGGTTTTCACAGAACCTTCCACTTGGGCCCTGCTATTGTTTTCCCTTCTAAGTCCCCTGCAAGGGGACTCAGTGATGGGGCTACACCGAGCAGGGTCCAAAATGGCGGACGTTGAATTCGATGGGTATCCTAGCTGTGGTCCTTCTCAAAGTAGCCCCCTTCATAAGGATTACATCTAAGTAGTGTGTTGAGAGGATGATTCCAGGAAGCATTATGAGAGAGTGAAGACACATGGCAGGGAAGGGCAAGGCCTTTTGGGGTAGTGGTAGTTCAAGGATTGCTATGGAGAAACAGGCGAATCCTACTGAGGAACCCTCTTTGTAAACCTCTTTGAAGGAATCCTCAGGGGCCAGGAAACTGAGGTCCATCTTTCCCTGGCTCTTTCTTCTCATCAATAGAGTGTTGTTCCTAAGAAGGCCCTAGGAGGTGTGCAGGGGGCCCATATGTGGAAACTGTCTGCATGTCAGCTCCCAGGTGGGTCCCTGGACCCTGACAGCTCAGCTGGTGTGGGTGTGAGTGGGGCCCCGAGTTTGTTGAGGTGGATGGGACAGCTAATCAAGAGAGTCCAGCTAGGGAAACTGAAGCCTAAAAGGGACGAACAGAGTGAACGCAAGCCACAGTAGCACCAGGTAAGGGGATCAAGCCAGGGGGAGAAATAGTCATCCGTCACTGGAGAAGGCTGCCCGTAGCTGTTAAGAGACGGCCCAGGAAAGGCCATTCTGTCTGGTTCCTCTCAGCATATTTGGAGGAACCTGAGCCTAGCTGGGACTGACTGGGGAATGCCCTTCCCTTCGAGCCTTCCCTCTCTGTCCTTTTCCCACAGAGCCCAGTCTCAGTAATTTGGTCTCCACACCGATCCCTCCCACTGTTCTTTTCTAAAACTCCCCTGAACGTGTTTTATTTCTTTGCATCCCTGCTTTCCACCCAAAACCTGTATTCTGAGGTTTATAACTGAGATTGGAGTAAAGAGGTGTGTTTGCCACTGGGAGGATCCTTGGGTTAAAATGTTTTAGCTCAAGTGTTTCTAAGCTGTCTTCGTATGCATCTGATTCATATGCACCAGTAAAACCATAAAATGTCAGGCCAGAGAGGTCCTCAGGTCCCTCTGGTGCAAAGTCCTCCTGTCACAGGAGCACAAATCAGGGTGAAGAGATGGGAAGGGATTTCCTTGAGGTGGAGACTGTGTGACCTTCTGACGGGCTAGTTAAAGGAAGCTACAAGAGATTCTTCAGAGGGTCCCTGAGCTGGGGCGGAGCTGGGAGTGGTCTGTGACCAGGGATCACAAGAAGTGGGGGAAGTGGTTCCCCATTCCTGTCCCTGACCGAACAGGACCCGAGGGCACACTTTTAGCCTCTGTGCCCTTGCCAGAAGGCCTGGAAAAAGTCTTAGAGTGAGTCCTAAAAAACATTCCTGGTGCTCTCGGTTCTGTCCTTACCCTTTCTTAAATCTGCTTTAGAAGGTAGAGCCCAAAGAGTTGTCTAGTCTCTGTTTAAATGTCCTTCATGATGAGATGTTTACAAACCCAAAAGGCAGTTCCTTCTATTTTCTGATGTCCCTGTCAGATATCTTCCTCTGTGCCTGCAGCCCAAACTCATCTGCCCTTAGCACCCACCCACGGCCTCCATGCTTAGAACTAAGGTCAGAAGGCAGAGCTCATGGCAACCTAACAACGATCTAAATAGTACTAGTTCTTATGCTCCTTGCACACCCTTATTTTTTATTACCCTCACTTTCCTTGTCACACTCTGAGAACTGCCACTTGACTTCTAAGAATATAGAGCTCCCAGCTGATGAGAGGACATGGAATTAGATGACTGACCGGCCTCGAGTGCGTGGTCCCTCATCTTGCCCTGTGTGGTATGCCTAAATGTGACCTTGAGGAAGTTACCTAACTTCTGCATATGAACTTGTGCACCTGCAGCCTCAAATAATAATTATGTATTTGTTCTCAGCAAAACCACAGTGACACATTTTATTTTAAACACAATAGGAAACTGCAGGCATTTTCTGTTTGTTTTGCTGTCCATTCCTAACCCCTCTCCCCACCCCTCATCATCCTATCCTTAGGGAACTGGTGTCTGGGCTCTGAAAGCTGAGGTCCCATTTTTGGCAGGCCTAACCACATGTCTTATATGGTGACTGGATGATTGTACAATAATATTGCTATATGATGAGTAATATCTACTATATTATATACTACATATACTATATGATTAGTAATATCTAATATACTATGTGTAGATACTGTAATGATGATTGGGGAGTAGGAGTTTGGTAATAGCATCACATAATCAATCTGTGAAATAAACAGGTCTAGTAGAAGAGATATTTTAC
>RCUC01088288.1:0-24239 GCA_003697995.1 Taxidea taxus jeffersonii | reverse complement strand
AGATACATTTTTAAAAATATAATCAGTGAATTAGAGATTTGTCAAATGATGTTACATATCTAAATCACTAAGAACAGATAATTATAGGCATTACTACCTTTCCCAAACATCTAATTCTCTTCATATGACTTGCTGCCCTACCCTCTTGAAGTTAGGAATGGCCTTGACTTGGTCTGGCCATGAATGAAATCTGGATACATGTGTAAATGTATGCATGCATACACAGACACACACACATTCTCCTCCGCCAAAGAACCTGATGAGACTATTACATTGATTCCACCACTTAGGGGTTTCTAATATTGTTTCCTGAAAATCAAGTAATCAAGTAATAGAAATAAAATTTGCAGAATACAACCATGATAAGCAATATTAAAAATTTCCTGGAATCCTTTAATTAGGTTAGGTGAAATATAGTAGTATCAAACTATAACTGATCTGAATGACATAAGCTATAGCATTTTCTTCAATTTCTTTAATTGATAGTACCACTATGCATCTAGCCCCAGCTACAACCCCTGTCAGGTTGCATAAGTCTAAGTGATTGGATTTCAGAACGAAGCAAAGGTGGATCAAGTGATGAATTAAAAATGCAACTATTCTGGTTATCCTTAATCAGTGATGTCCTTACTTAGGTTTCATTCACTCTGATATGCCAAGCCTAGTTCAGCTATCAAGTACAGCATAGTAAATGAACTATAGCAAGGGCAGCAGCCCCACCCACTCCAATCAGACAAGGTGCACTCCATTCTTTAGTTAGTATCTCCATCAGAACGCCGATACACTGCTCAATGCTACTGTCCACACATAATTGTAAATTTGCCACACTTGATGTCCTTTATTCCATATGGAGCAGGACCTCTGATTAGACTATATTTCCTGGAGTTGTACATTTCTTCTAAAGTGCCACATCTTTTTCTGCTGCTTGGTGCCATAGTAATATCAGAACAAATGGCAAGTTAATCTTAGCAACTGTAGAAGCAGTCATGAAAGCCCAACAAATTGAATGCAATAGCTTATTAGTTGTAATTGCTGTCTCTTTCCTGGTTTAGTTGTACCACTTTAGAAGAAATGTCATATAACAGTAGGAGAATAACTTCCTCTGCCTCTTGCAAACCTGTCAGCCTATTGTTCTTCTAGAATATTAGAAATATTTTATTAAGAGTGTTGGCTATTTTTTTCCAACCTAGCGTCTAATTGTTTACAATATGCTTACACATGCATATGCATGCTTCTGTCTCAACAAAGCTAATAAAGTAAATTAAGCATTTTCTCCCATTTTGCAGATAAGGGAATGAGTCTCCGAGATATTACACGACAAGCCAGTGACCATGATATAGCTATTAAATAGGAGATGAATGACTCAATATCACTCTTTATTCTAGAACTCCAGTTTCTTACAGTAATCTATTCTGCCTAAAAACAGATAACAGTGTTTGTTAAATATATATGTCAAGAAATATTTTTTAAATGCCCACTCTGGACTAATCCCTTTGAGGTATCCAAACAGGGAACACTAACCTCTGCTCTGGAAAAGTGTATAGCATAATTGAGGAGACAGTTTATACCATGATCATGTGGAACAAATTATAAGAATAATAAAATGTAACAAAATGCATAAAATGTAACAAAGCAAAAAAGTAACAGTGATCTTAACATGGACCATGCCATTGGATGGCTACCATCCCCAAACCCTTCTTCTCTATAAAAGTAAAAGAGCCAATGCTTTGCTTTCAAGCTTCCCTTGCAGCTAAAAGTAGTCATCCGATGTGAGATTCTGGCCTATGAAATCAAGATGGAAATTTGAGGAGGCAGATTTCGCTAAAACCTTTTCCTTCCCAATTTAAAGGGACAGATACAAATGGTGCAACCCTTGACTGTTTTCTATTCTTTCTGCTCTGACTTTAGGAATAAGAGGAAGCTTCTACTGCTACTTTTCAAACACCAGGGAAGGGCCATTGCTTAAATAATTATAGCACCTTCATTCCTTTAGACTTCTTACTGGATGAGGAAAAAATATACACTAATGGTTAAGCCATTGCTGTTTCTTGCAGCTGAATAAAACAGTAATGGATGCACATAAAAGCTATCAGATGTTCAGCTCATCCTTGCTCCCCAAAAAGCTTTCTGCCTAGCTTATCCTCAGAGATGGAACTGACTAAGTTTGGATAATGAAGCTGATGAGGAAGAAGACATTTGGTTGGGTTGATGAGATAGAACAAGACTACTGAAATCCTCAGATGCCAACACGAGGCTCTTAGCTGTTGAACGACAGCTAAGAAAACACATTTCAGGAAAATGAATCTGGCAGTGAGAGTGATAAGGAGTGCTTAGCTAAAAAATTAATTAAGAACTTTTCTACTTATCACTTTAGAGGTTTTATTTGTTTGTTTTTAACCTTTTACACATTTCCAAATGCTACTATAAGCCAAACAATTATTGATAATGAAAGATCAGCCCTGATATAAAAGTTAAATGGTCAAAGTTAAAAACTCATAAGAAAACTCATTTATAAATTTCTTAGTAAATACCCATAAAATGAAAACTAAAAATGAAGACTAGAGCCGTCTATGTAAAATAAAGAAAGATAGGCTTATATTCCTGTATGTGAAATACACTAGAAAAAGCTTAGCCGCTATCTTTTAAAGGCTTTGCTCTTTATTAAAAACAAAACAAAAAAAACTTATAAGGTCCAATATTTGTGGTATCACTTCATTCTGGTTTCCTTTTCTCTTTAACTGTAGATATGTTTTGCAGTTTGTTTCAGGGATCTATGCTGTGCTTTATCAATTTACGATTTAAGTTAAAAGAATCTATAAAGTCTGTGAGTGTGTGTGTGTTAACTGCCCTATCTGTTCAGGGTTTCTCAAAATTTTTGTGGTTGTTAAAAATAAAAGTTTTCATGTTTACCATGAAAAAAACAACTATTTTTTATTTTCCTTTTTTTCCTATGGCTTTTACGAAATCTGTGTTCTATGTATCTAGTGTTCCCATCTTCATAATTTTCTGATCCTCTTTTTCTTTACTATCTTTCAAAATGCTCTGTCAACAAAATTTCAGTGCTAAGAGGGGTTTAGGGTCACACTCTCACTTCTTGATCCAATGGATGAGAAAGGAGAGACCCAAAACTAAATAAATGAGTGACAAGGTTCCATTTCTAGGCAGTCACCACATCATCTCAAATTTTAGCATGTGGTGGTTTACCTACAGTAATCTCACTTTAAACACGAGCGCTCCAGTCTTCATCGCTGGGGATTCTGATTTTGAAGATCTGGAGTTGGTTCCTGGAAATTGTACTTTAAAAATACTTTTCAGGTGACTTTAAAGCAAGTGATTTGTGGGCCAGATGTTGAAAAGCACTTGAAAAGAGTTCAAGTCAACTAAAAATTCCACTTGATAATCTTTTCTTGTCAACACAAATGTATGACTTTTTGTACTTCTTGATCGATAAGTATGAAAAACTTGTCCATCCTCTATAATATGGATTATGTCAGACAGCATGGTTTCTAAGTTTAGATAATATTTCAGGTTAACTTTGACAACAAGCCACACCTCCTAATTATGCAAAGCAATCCGTTTAAACAAGCAGACGCAAAGCATGTGGAAAGGAGGTACTCCTGTGTCAAGTGCTGACAGTCAAAATAAGCCAGATCGTGATAAATAGTGGATAAACAGGAAGTAACTTATGTAAAATCTTATTTATCAAAGCCTTCTTAATTGCAAAAAATGTTCATCTCTTTGTATTTACACTGTATTTCCTTAGACTATTAGTAAGAAAAAAAGGTGACTCATTCTTGAACATACATTATTTTAATAAAGACATATACTTAAAGAAAGAGTTTAACTGGTTGTATTATGCACACATTTTTTTAAATTTATGAGTTAGTCTTGGCAGGTAGAATGTTTATACTGTACCAGGTGTCACTGAATCCTTTATGCCAATGACTCAAATTGTAGGCATAATGTTGAAAAAGGAAAAATGAACACTTAAAACAAATATTTTGTAAATTGAATCCTATTTTCATTTTTATAAAATTATACTTTGCTGGTATGGGGAATGTCTAGTGTGCTAGACATTTGAAAAAATTAACAATGGTTAAAAAATATGATTGAAGATCCTTTGTGATTAACAGTATAAATTGCATAGAAATATACATTTACAAAAATGCCTCATCCTTTGAATAAATCAGGGTTTTCTATTGTATCCACAATACCTACAAAAGCTATCTGGTACCAAAAGAGACTTTCAACAAATTATCACACATTCAAGTTAATACACTGTGTCCATCAGAACTAGATCTCATCTGGGGTCATAAATATGTGAATATTTTCATTTTGAGAATTAAATATAAGTTTGGTGGATTCATATGTACATAGTTACTCCATCAAAGATGTGAAAACCTTCCATCCCCCTTCCCTTTAATTTCTTCGCAAAACTGCAGTGATGAACATTGATCTAAACTAAGGGAAATTCTTCAAGAGCAAGTGTTTAGTGCACAGGAGAAGTCATTAAGCCATCACTTTCTTCTAAGAAAAGCCAGAAAGAGTGTGGAAGTTACAAAGAAATGTGTTGACTGAATATTTCAAGACTCAATAAGTATTTACCTGACTGTGAAATACAGAGGTTTTAGATTTAATAATGTACAAGAGGTAAGCAAAATATGAACCAAAACAATATATATAAATTTGTGATGATAACGTGATGCCGAAGGATCTAAGAACATAAGCACTCACACCACAATCTTCCTGCAAGTTTTTTTTCTTTCATTTACTTATTTATTTGAGAGAGAAAAAACAAACACAAGAAGGAGGGGCAGAGGGAGAAGGAGAGAGAATCTGAAGCAAAGTTCTGCACTGAGCACAGAGCCAGGCATGACACAGGGCTTGATCTCACAATGCTGAGATCATGACTTGGGCCAAAATCAGGAGTTGGATGCTCAACCGACTGTGCCACCAGGTGCCCCACGTCATAATTTTTTTTTTTTAAGATTTTATTTATTTATTTGTTAGAGAGAGAGAGAGAGAGCACAGGCAGACAGAGTGGCAGGCAGAGGCAGAGGGAGAAGCAGGCTCCCTGCCAAGCAAGGAGCCCGATGTGGGAGTCGATCCCAGGACGCTGGGATCATGACCTGAGCCGAAGGCAGCTGCTTAACCAACTGAGCCACCCAGGCGTCCCCCACGTCATAAATTTTAAAAGGACAATGGATAATATAGATGAGGGGTTTACCTAAACCACCATGGCAATTTGGGAAATTCTTCATATTAACTGTAAACCTCAGAGGTTGCCAATGGTTTAGAGAAGAAAAGTTCACATATATGTGACATCAAGAGGAAGAAAAAATAAAATAAAATGACCAACTCCTTCAATTTGGCATTTAGAGGTTTTGTAACTAGAAGAAGTTGAGACATATTGAGGACAACTGAGTAAATTTGGATACTGACAGCCAAAGGGAGCAAAGCCAACAAGAGATGTTTGCAATGGCAAGTAAGCAAGGAAATCCGTAAACACTCCTCCATAGGACAAAAAAGTGGTAAACTACAAAGGTCAAAATTTCAGATATATAAATGTCAGAAATTTGGATCTATGATATAATGATAAATGATAAACACACATGTATAGGAAGATATTCATGTAGGTATGCATAAAAGCATTTAACAATATATAGAGAGTAATAGTGTTTCTTTAAAAATGTTCTAAATTAATAAAGGCAGATAAGACTTTTCCCCATACAAAACAGCAACTTAGTCAAATTACTGCCAACTTCTTGTGATACTTCTGGGCTTTGTTTTTGAAATTCTACTCAGAAGCCCTTTATGACCCACATGAAAAACCTCTCTTTCTGAAAGAACTGTACCTCCTTAATTTTAACCAAAATGTGATCTCGTTTCATGATCTCGGCACTGTGTAACTTCTGGTTATATCCAAAAATCAAATTTACTCAGCAGGGGTAAGAATCTTTAACACATTGAAATTCAAAGAATATTTACAAGCTAAAGCAAAACTAAAAGTCATGTTACTTAGTTTAAAAAAAAAAAAAACACCTAACCAACAATGTGTAAGATCTTTATGAAGAAAATTATAAAGCTTTATTGAAAGTGATTAAGAAGGGCCAAGAAATGAAGTAATGCATATAGTAGTCATCTATGAAAAGAATCAATATTGTAAACATATAAGCTGTCTCCAAATTGACCTATTAATGAAAACAACTTTGTTAAAATACAATGAGTATTTTAGTGGCAATTGATGAAATGATTCTAATATGCTTATGAAAAAGCAAGGACATATACATACACAGATACATACACAGTTTAGGATATCTACGCTTCCATTTATCAAGATTTATAATAAAGCCATAACAGCTAGAAAGCCTGGTATCAGCAAAAGGGTATACAAATGACTGATATAAAAGGAAAATCATCTAGTACCAAGATCATGTATTTATAAAATGTGACAGAGGACAGAACTAGGACTGTGGAATAGTGGGGAAAAGATGGTCGTTTCAGTAAATAGAGCCGGGACAGCTGGTTATTAGTATAAAGGGAAAAAAAAGCAAATCAGATTTAAATTTCACCCATATTCAAAACTCTATTCCAGGTTGACTGAAAGCATAAATGTAAAGAACAGAATTTTGAAGCTTCAAGAGAAAAATAAGCTATAGGAAAATAGTTTCATGAATATAGGAAATGAAAGGATTTCATGAACAAAGGAGAAAAAAAGCAAAAATCATTTAAAAATGTTGAAAAATACAACTTCATTAAATTATTTAAAAGGTGGTCTTTAAGTAGCCTGAAAAGAGACTAGCGTGCTTGCCAGAGAAAATTGGGGAAAATAGAACAATTATTTAGGGCAGGAACAACAATGCACCACACAAAGGTGAAATGAAGTTGCTGCTTATTTTCATATGGCCTGCAAGCTAAGAATCTGCTGTTTATATTTTTAAATATTTGAAAAAATATCAAAAGAAGGATGATATTTCTTGACATATGAAAAGTGGTAAAATTTAAATTTGGATTATTGGAACACAGCCACACTTACTCCCTTTTATGTTTTCTGTGGCTGTTTTCACGCTACATCGGCAGAGCTGAGTAGTTGTGATAGAGACCATACGGCCCACAAAACTAGAAATATTTACTGTCTGGCTCTTCCAGAGAAAAAGGTTGCTCACCCATGATGGTTCATAAAGAACTACCTGCTATATTATACACCACTCACAACATCCCTGTAGTTACTAGCATTTTTAATGCACTGGCTCTGGTCTCTTGCAAAACTCCAACCACTCTGCTACCCTACTGCTCAATCCAAACACAAATTTCATAGTCAAATGTGAATGTGCACTTGACTATGAAACTCCGTATTTACCTTGCTACATGGGCTACATGCATATCACAGGAGAAGAGAAATCTGAGCTCTACGGCATCCCCCGTTGGCCCTGAGCTGGCTGGCTATCCAGGCTTATCTCTGGCTCCCACTCACTGCCACTATTCATTCTACCTGCCTGTAATCAGCTGTTCTCAGTTCCATGTTCCCATCATGTGCTGAGCTTCCATGCATCCCTGGGACTCCAAACAATTTTTAGACTCCATCTTCTGCTGGGAATGCCTTCCCCAAAACATTGATTTACCTATCTCATTCTCAAAACTCAGCTACTATCTCATTTTCATGAAGAAGCCATACTGAGGTGCTCGAGTGGAAATATGTGGTCTTTTACTCTGCTTCCTTAGCCCTCTTGCAGATCTTATTTATTCTTAGCCTCAGCAGTTAGTGTAATACATAGTGAAGAGAAAAAAAAAAGTATATCAAACTAAATGTTATTAATTCTGGGTTTATTTTGTTCCAAATTTATAGATATAAATAGGTTGGAGAAGTTTACTATCTTGCTCAGGGACTACATAAGCTAATAAAAGTGACTACACTGGCATTTAAAGCCAGTTTTCACTGGATCCAAAATTTTCACCAACTCAAAAATATGGGCATTTTCCAATGTCATGTCACTTAAATGTAGCTAATGTGACAGATGTCAAAAACCGAGAGGGGGGTAAGAATGATGAGTTAGACTGATAAATGGAAGGTCATTCAACTAATTCAGAGCTGTTAGAAACAAACAAGTTCAGGAACTCTGGAATATCTACTTCATCCCTCAGTCCTTCAATTAAGCCCATAACCATGAAATGGGGCAGAGAACACTGGGAAGACACTAGAGCATTTTGCTCAATGTGCCACTTCAAAATCATCAATGATAATATGCCTTGAGTTCCTGCAAACTCTTTGCAAAGGATCGATTATTCTCTTCACTGCCAGTGTGCAGAGTGGAAAAGGGGGGCACAGGTTCCCTGGGTTCCTGACTTTGATCTCTGCCCTCCTAAAGATTTTGGTATTTTACCAGGCTAATCTTCTTAGCACCCTAAGCCAAGATTTGGTCTCTAATAACTCCTTTTCTTCCCTTTCAATTCTAGCCCAGTTTTGGCAGCTAAAAGGAAGGCTGGAGAGAAAAGAAAAAAGCTTAAACCACCTAATTGGTGTGATCGCATATTTTCCACTTTGTGAAGAGCAGTAGAAGCAATATTGACCCATCACTGACGGTTGACAGTAAAATGTCAAGACAGGGCTGCAACAATATTCTCTGTAATGAACCAACTCTGAATACCAAGCTGAGCGGGCTAGTGGAAATCAAGTGAGAATGAAAAAAGTATAAACACTTCTGATTAACAGCCAATAGTACCAGCTGGAGTAGACAATATAACCCAGAAGGGTCAGCGCGAGCGCTGACAGGTTTGGCAAGGCAACCTCGTTAACAGCAAGATGAAACTTCATTTGCTCACAATTTCATAGGCTGTTTCAAAGACACCTTCTGCAAATTGACTATAGGAGATGAAATTGCATTTAGCTTGACTTTTCTGGCAAAAATAGAATTTCGCCAAGTCTTTCTTGGTGCTTGAGGAAGTTCAGATTCAAAAGGAGAGCATCAATAACAAAGCTCCTATGGAAAGGAAGACCTGGAGGATTCTTATTTTAATTTTAATTTTAATTTTCACTTTTTTTAGTAACTGGCTGAATGTACTTAGTTAGATGCTCAACTGAATGTCCAAGCAGGGAAAGTGAAGCTCAGGGAGAAAACAAACAGGAAGCTTCATGGCACTCAGATTTAAGTAGGAAGGGTACTGACTTGGGCTCAAAAAAGTAGCCATGAAGGAGGAATTTGGCACTAGCTATTTAAAATGAAAGGATTTCACCCCTGCATAGGTACAGAGAGCAACCTCACTGGCATGCTGGACAATAGAACGAGTATTGGAATTTGTTCTCAGTCTGATATGATCACTAGGTAGTTCCCTGCCTTTCAGCAGGCCATTTTATTTCGCTGGGTTTCAGTTTCTCAATGGTAAAAACAATGAAGTTAGATCATGGGTTCCAAGTGTGTATCAGAATCATGTGGAGGACTACTTAAAACACAGACTGCCTGTGTCCCACCCCCAAAGTCCCTGATTTAGTAGACCTGGGGCCGGGCCTGACGTCTGCATGTCTAGGAAGCGCCTCGTGATATCCAGGGATCACACTGAGAAGGGCTGGTTTAAGTGACTCCTAAGGTCCCTACAGATTCAATGTGCTCCAAGAACACTGTTGAACTCATTAGTGAGGTGATATAATTTAGACATCAGTTGAAATAGCAACACACAGATTGGTTTACTTGGACACATTATATTTGAAATATGTTTCCAAAGTAAATGTGTCTGTAATCCAGTAACAGAATGTAAATTCCATTACTTGGAAATTCTTATGGGTAGAAGGCTGCCCTGAAAAAGGTCACTATTAGGTGAACACTATAAATAAATGAAGTGAACAAGAGACTGTTACCTTCTAGATCTATTCCAAAGAGCAGGTAAGTGCTGAGTAATCCAAATTGAAGCCAATAGTTATAAAACATACACCATTCCATAAAAGCTCTAATCTGTACAGGTTATAACCTTTCTAAAGTGCCTGAATATGGATCAAAAAGCTGGTATTAAATCTGGTGACTTCAAGAAAAGCATCCAAAAGAATTAAAGGGGAAAACGCTTCCTGGCTGAGATTTCTTATGGAACTCAAAAGCTCTGGTCCTACAACGGCCATCTGGGTCTATAACATCCCTTGTTCTTGCTAAGATATTTGCGTGAATGTAGATTTGCCTGTATGCAGAATTCAGTGTTTTCAGAGATCTACCCCCAGAAATCCATGCTTTTATGAGTGTGTGAATTGGAAAATGATCTCATACCAATTGGGGCAGAATCAATAAAATACAGTTATAAGTGGTTATCATGCAAACATACACAGCCTGCTAGGTAATGAAAAGGGGATAAAATGAGGACTTTTATTTGGGAGAGGCTGCCTCCCCAAGAGAAGGGCTACTTGGAAGTATTGAATGGAGAGACTGGGCAAGTTTAGAAATGAGTATGTGATTTTTGAACAAATGAGAAACACAGTGCTTACAATAGCAGGGCTAACAAATTTGTGAGTAAGGAGCAAGTTCAGTTAAGAGAAGGAAAGTTAATTTCTGAAAAAGAGAAAATAATTTGGTTTGACAATTATAACACAGATTCTAAGAAAGCTGTTCTAATGAGGATCAGGGTGTTAACACACCTGAAGTAAAGAAAAGTCTGTAGCACCCACTGACTAAATGTTCATCTCCAGAGACTATCAGAAATTTTAAGAAATACCTCAGGGTGCCTGGGTGGCTCAGTGGGTTAAGCCTCTGCCTTTGGCTCAGGTCATAGTCTCAGGGTCCTGGGATCGAACCCTGCATCAGGGGTCTCTGTTCAGCAGGGAGCCTGCTTCCCCCTCTCTCTCTGCCTGCCTCTCTGCCTACCTGTGATCTCTCTCTCTGTCAAGTAAGTAAATAAAATTAAAAAAAAAAAAAGAAATACCTCGACTAAGAACTAAGGACATTCCCAAGGGCTTCAATTAAGGGAGGTCTTCTTATTGGCTTTTCCTTAGCTGTGAAATAAAGAAGTCCTGAGAAGAGATGATTATCTTGGAAGCAAAGACTCTTGTTAGTCTAAAATATATGAACTTTGTGCCTTTAAGTTTCTGTCTTTCAACTGGCTCTTCCTTGCAGGAGATGGATGGTGACTTATTATGATCAAGAGGTATTGGCAGAATTTTCCTGCATGAGAATTGGAAGAGGGAGGTGGTGCCTATCATAGCTACAGTCTTTAAGGTAGAAAATCCTCTCTTCCTCAGTCCTCAGGTGACCCCAACAAAAAGAACTACTCGAACAAGTGGAAGACCTAGAATTCTGCCCAGTGCAGTGAAAGGTGAGGAAGAATAAAGCCCAGGTAAGATCACGGCAGGAGCAGGAAAAAGCTACGAGGCTTCAGCATCATCTCCTCCAACAGACAGTGCAGAGTCAGACTCTGAAGGTCACTAAGATATACCTACATGAGGAGCGGGGTAGGGGGTGGGCTGTGTCATTAGGCCAAACCAAGAGGAAGACTTGGGCTGCTGGGCTTGGAAACAGAGCCAAAGGAGCATGAGACAAGAATGAGAAAACAGCAGCAGTAGTGATCTGAACACCTCTCCTGATAAGGTCATTCTCTTTCTGGGCCCCTATTCAAGAACCATCTACATGGGGGTCAGTTCTGGATCGAATGCCATCCAGAAGCCCAGCTTTTACCTGATATCCATCCAAGGAGCACTCTTCCTTAGAACTTTCCTGGGCTATGATTTAATATAATCACAGTTCCCTTTAAAGAGGGACACTCCTTGGTGAAATAATAAATTAAGGAATGACCCTTTGGGATCCCCTCCCAACTAAGAGCCAATTCTCTCTTTTGTCCAGGAACCTATTTCTGATATGCAGTCTGACTTGTTCGCTCACACTGAAATATGTGGGGGCTTTGCAGAGCCTTCTGACTTTTCAAGATCTCTCACTTGCCCTGGAATATATACCACATGGAGGCAGGATCTTCTATGTATTCATACCCCTCAGGTACTCAGTCCAGACCGGAGGAGGGAATCGGGGCCTTGCTCCTTGTGGGTCAGTGGGTTCAACCAGACGGGGGTGATTTTGCTCTTTAGGGGACATATGGTGCTGTCTGGATAAATACTCAGCTGCCAAAACGGGTAAGGGGAATTACTACTATCATCTAGTGGGCAGAGGCCAGGAATGTTACTAAATGTCCTACAACCACAGGAACACACCTCACCCCTGCCCCACCCTAGCCCTACACACAACAAAGCATTGTCCAGCCTCAAAAGTTGGCAGCGCTGAGGTTGGTTGAGTAAACCTGCCATATGTGATTTAAAGTTTGTGTTATAATTAATGCACTGATCTCAGGCTAGATGTGTACATATTTATTTTTTAATTATTAAAGTAGCCATGTTTAAAAAATAATGTAAAGCAAAAAGAACCAAACAATGAAACTGTTATTAGTTAACAGATAAAATGGCACATTTCCATTTTAAGAGGGAATTTCTTGGTAAAACAGTTCATCCCAAGTCTTAGCTGTAATGATCTGTGTTCTGGGTACGAGTGGGAGTTGCTGCTGCTGGAGTTTTGGGTAAGGAAAGGGTGCAGACCATACCATGTGAGTAGTCCATGGGTTTACTTCAAAAAGTTCTGACTTGGATATTTTCAAAAAATGGCCGGACATCAGCTTCTGAAAAACTCAATAAATTGAGAGTGGAGTTCAGAGAAAAAGTTGAGATCAACTTCTCAGGTTTGAGAATGTTTTGAGTAAGACACTAGACAGAGTGGAAAAAAAAAAAAAAAAAGGTTGTTCCCACCCCTCTCCCCAATTAGAAGATTTAAATACATAAAACACAGTCATAGACCTAGCTGCAAATCTGTGATTGAATAAGTCTCTTTGTCAGTAACTAGTCCCTGAGGGTTTTGGTGAGGGAGTAAACCTAGATAGGACAAAACTTTCCTTCACCCTGAATACGTAAAGCCTGGATAGTGGAGATAATATTTGCCTTTAATATTTCATTAAGCAATTCAAATAATGGTTAAACCTGCAAGGGCACTGCCTTGTTCCCATTTCTATGTCCTTATTTATTTATTTTTTAATTTCTACCAAGGAGCCCAAAGATAAAGCTTTATTCTGCATGTCATCTAGTTCCTTTGACCGGTCCACTCAGGCCACTGACAAAGTGAGTGTTTCTGCACTTAGTGGAAGGGAGGGGTGATGTGTGAGCTTTTGCAGGGTGGGTTCCACCAGGAACCTAACCAGTAGGGTCTGACTTCAATCACACAAGCCCCTGAACAGCAAGCTCACCAGGCCAAACATATCATTGTCCTTTTTGAGTTAGTTTTGACTAAGGACCTTGAAGAAAGGAGAGAACAGCCAACTAATTACATCATATCAAACCCTAAGAATTCTGAAAATGGCTTCCTACCTTCCTCTGGAATAAGCTCCTTCTGCATTGCCCTAGAGAACTATTGATCTGGTTATTTTTAGTGATTATTATTTCAATTCCAGATGTGAACTGAAAAGAGTAGTTGGAAAAATTGAGAGCCCAACTCTTGTTTTATCTTAAACACTTTTTGTCACTGCAGATTAAAATGACAGAAAAATTAAAAAAAAAATTAACTAGAACATCCTTGTTTTTAAACTTTATTCTCTTCCCTTGAGTAACATAAGATTGTGACCAACAGTTTCAATGACTACAGAGCTGACCAAAGGATGCTTAAGAATTTGAAAGGAGTAATTTGACAATATTCAGTGAAGATCTTAAAGATATGTGCATGCTTTGGCCAAACAATTGCATTTTCATTAATTTATCTTAAGAAATAACTAGCCATGCAGAAAGAAGTGCCTGAAAAACAAGGTCTTTTATTTAAAAGTAAAAATTTTGGAAATATAGGTTATAACCGGTATTTCATGCAACCAATAAGAATTATGTTTTGGGAACAACATTTAATAATATAAATGAAAAATGCAGTTTGCAAAAAGACCTTATTTTAAAATTTTGTTTTATATTTTTGGATTTTATTTATTTGTTTGAGGAAGGGACAGAGAGCACAGAGGGAGTATGAGAGGGAGAAGCAGACTCCCCACTGAGCAGAGAGCCCTATGCTGGGGCTTGATCCCAGGACCTGAGATCATGATCTGAGCTGAAGAAAGATGGCCAACCAACTGAGCCACCAGGTTCCCCTGTTTTATTTTAATTTATATTCAAAAGAATGCAATGCTATACATCAAAATTGTTAGTAATACTTACATACGCATGATAGTTAACCAAGCAGTTTTATTCTTTTTAAATTAAATGTATTTAATTTGTTCTATAATGATTTCTTTTTTAAAAAATTATCATCTCAAAACCATAGAATTTTTATGACCCACTCAGGTTATAGAAGCTTAGTACTAATTGTATTTGGTTTCTGATAGAATCAATGTTTTTTAATACATCCAACTTGAAGCAATGGTAGAAATTTTCTATAAACAAAAAAATAAATATAAGTTTATTTTGGCAGTTGGTCTAAAATTTCAGTGTTTTAATAATATAACTGCAGAATATTTTTAATGCTGGCTGAATTGGGTTCACTATTGATTTTTAAAGGAACAGCCTATTTGAAGACATTTATCTACTTGTAATCGACAGTGTATAATCCATTACTTTAATAGCTTAATGGAGTTTTAACTAGGGGGAAAAAAAAGCAACTCAGATTATAAACTCTTCTTTGGTCACCCAGAGATGGTAAAAAGACTTATCGGTGTATCTTGCTTTGTAGAGCTTAATTAAGCACAAGTATTTATCAAGAACTTACTCTGTGCTTATTAGCACAGAAATCAGGGCTACTGCTGGGAACATCAGGTATCAGGGTGCTGGGAAGGCCACAGGGACTGTTGATGGCCACATGTATCCTGATGGCCAGCGCCCCAACTGCACTACTGCTTCAACCGTTCAAGAATCACATCTGTCGAACTTGACCTCTACCCTCCCAGGACTTGCACATTCTCCTTACAGACACAAAGCTAGGGTTCAGGAAACAAGCATATATATACCAACACCAGCGGAGCTCCAGAAGTACAAAATGATGGTCAGCTAGTTAAAGAGGATTATTCCCTCACACGAACTGCTAACTTCTTGAGGACAGGAAAACTGTTCATATACTTTCTTCACCTCCCTTACAGTGTCTAGCTTTTGACCTAGCATATGTTCATTACCCCCAAAACATGTGGTAATTTGATTATAAAAGACATTATGAACATATGCATTGCAATGCTTTGTTGTGGTTAGCCTAATGAATGCTTCTGAAATGCTGAGATACCTGCCTATGGGAGGAGGTTAACATATAGCTCAGCCTTTAAAAATGGAACCATATCTACTTTTCATACAATGTGAAATTAATATACAATATGTATAATATTTAAGCCAGGAATGATGGATGGATAATTTTGTAAAAGAATAAATAGGCCCTGGGACAGAATTTCACATTTCTTTTTTCTTTAATAAAGCATGTGCTTCAAACTTTCCTTAGAGCACTATGCTATTTAATTATATGAAATATCTATTTTTAAAAACCTTGATATTTTTCCAAAAGCACACCTGCAAGCCAGGGTATCAAATCAACAGATCATCAACAAAGAATTCAGCAAGGAAGCTCTCTTTTCCCCTTATAAACTATAACTCAAATAATTTCTACAAACTTTAGCAATATCGTAGAATGTATCTATATTGGCTCTGCCAAGAGCAGAATTACACACAGACAACTTGCTCTAATTCCACATATAAGTCCCTAATAAGTTCTCTGCTTTCCTTAAGATAGCTATTAATTAGTCAATAATTGCTTGAAGGCTCCAATTGATTGGCACTATAAACAGAAGAAGGCTCATAGGGTCCTTTTATTTCTGAGCTGCATTTAAGATGAAGTAAAATGCTAGCAGCATGTTATTAGGCAGAAGGGAGAAGAGGCTTGTGCAAAACCCACTGAAGAGGCATGACTGAGCGCTGGGTGGCTGGTCCTTCTCTGCCTTGCAGACTGACAAGAGATCAGTGAGGACTGTGGACATTCAGCTCCAAACAGATCCAAATACTGCACGTGGATCATCTTGTCAGAAGGGATCCAAAGGCTTCAGGGAAACGCAACACTTAACCTCCAAAGCTGAGAGGGTTCTCATTCTTGGGAAGCTTTACGGTACTTGTGTCATAAAACACCCCTTCAGTATGTAAAGGCAGAAATAATTTTCTGTGACTGCTTTATTTCTGGCATCTCTTTTATCACTCATCAACATCTCGTGGGGAGGTTTTGTAGCCCATATTTTCTCTGGAGTGTCATTCTACATCCATTCGTAAGAAGTTTTGTGTGTGTGCGGTATTGTGGTTTTTTTGTTTGTTGTTTGTTTTGTCTAGCTGTCTTATTGACCTCCAAGTCCCAATAATCCTTCTGCAAGTTGCTAAAAGTATATGAAATTTGAAACAGATACAGTTCATCAGTCACAGATACTGGGATCATCCAGAGTCAACATCCACTTTTTTTTCAAAATACATTAAAGCTAAATATTTTCAACTAAAACTGTCAGAGATATGTTATATTCCTTCCATGGGGAACCACTTTTCAAAGTCAATTCAGCGTCCAAATTGCTGTTCTATTGATTTAAATTAACATAGGGATGAGCTGCGAATTATATTGTCTGGTATTGCCTAATAAATAACCCAGAAACTTGGGTCTCAGATTAGTAAAAGTAGTACTTTGAGTATCTTAATATAAAACCCTTTTATGGATTCTCACTGCTTTGATGTTAAAGACTAAATTTTGGAAAAGGATAGCGTGACATCATCAACAAGGCAAAATACGAATTCTCTATCATCTTCCCCACAAAGAACACTGTTTTTGACAATCACTCATGGAGGAGAGTGCCTTTGTGGAAGTGGTTGAGTTCAGAGGAGAAGTTCCAGCATGCCACTGCACACACACATCAACAAAAACAAAAAAATGAGAGTGGATGCCTATGCCTTTGTGTTCTGGGCTCCTTCTGTACCTGCTCTCACTGGGTCTTCATACATGCACATTTTTCCTTCTTGGTCCTTCCGTACAGACATCTTTCCTCCCCAAAACTATCCTTGAGGTTTCAGATTAAACATCACCCCCAGAAGGAATCTTTACTAAAATCCATAAAAGTTAAGAGGAACCCTCTTGAGTATACCTTTCTTTTCACCAATAACATTGTTTATAATTAAGCACTCATTAGTGATACTTGTCTATTTTTTTCTTCCACACTGGACTATTTAAAAAAATGAGATTTTTGTTCACTAGTGTAAGTTCAATATCTAGCATAGCTACCACTCTGTAGTCACTCAATAATATTTATTGACTCATTGAATAAAAATAACTCTTATTTACCTCTTATAGGCATCCTTACCTAGAAAGGTCAGGTTGAGAGGGGACAAAACCTATAGACTTCCCAGTAGACCTACCCAAGAGGCCCCTTCCCTAAAGCTGAAGGAATTCACTTAAAATGATCAGATACACTATGAAGTTATAAAAGCAGCTTCTGTCACTAGAGACTATGGAGAATTAATAGGACACAGTAAGTGAACACTCATTTACTTTTTATCTAAGCCACAATAGAAACATGGAGTTTAAAACCCTCAGTGTGGTGTAAGCAAAATGTAGCAATATAAGTTTTCTAATAAATGACTTTATATTAAGATGACAACTGTCAAGAAGTAGAGAATAAATAATAGTGACCAGAAACTATGAAATGATTACACATGAAGACTCTGTACCAAAGTGGAGTGACACTGTATAACTTGTCTTTGGCACCAACTGGAGAAGGTCCTGTGACCAAGCTTACCATCTGTCTTTCACAAAGTAATGTTCTATGAGAAACATATCCTCTGGGGTAAGAATAGGTTATTAGGAGTCTCCTTTAAAAGTACGAGATTCTGACAGGCAAAATGGTATCACAAAAGTCCCTTGTGTGAGTCATAATGGAAAGCAGAAAGAATATAAGTCCCCAAATTTTGCAATAGCAGAAATCAGTTGTTAGGTTTGCACATGACTACTATATTGGTAGACAACTGTAACTGACATGTCACAAAGTTCAGAGTGGGACAGTGGAGGAGCCCTGCCAGGCTTTGAAACATATTCATTAGAGGGGTACCTGGGTGGCTGTCTGTCAAGCGTCTATCTTCTGCTCAGGTCATGATCTTTTGGGATCCTGGGAGTGAGACCACCTTGGGCTTCCCTGCTCAGCAGGGAGTCTGCTTCTACCTCCCTCTGGCCCCCCCCACTTATGTACACTCCTTCTTTCTCTCTCTCAAATAAATAAAATCTTAAGAAAATATATTCACTAGAGTTGAATTCCTGTTATAAAATAAGAAAGGCAAAGATTATATGTGTAAAATTCAGGCTTACTGCCATTGTCCACTAAGAATAAAATATAGGGATGCATGGGTGGCTCAGTTGGTTAAGCGGCTGCCTTCGGCTCAGGTCATGATCCCAGTGTCCTGGGATCGAGTCCCACATCGGGCTCCTTGCTCAGCAGGGAGCCTGCTTCTCCCTCTGCCTCTGCCTACCACTCTGTCTGCCTGTGCTCGCTCGCTCTCTCTAATGAATAAATAAATAAAATCTTAAAAAAAAAGAATAAAAATATAGATCATAATAACACTAGGAGTTTTTATTTCAAATAGAAGTAGTACATTACAATTGAGAATATAAATGAAAATAAGAAGAAAATAAATCTGTTAATCATTGTTCATTACTGCTGATACTGGATTAGTCAGATTCAATTCAATAGTAATTTATAGATCTACCATGCATCTGGCTCTGTTAGGTGTGGCTGTGGTGGTCTTCTAATTTGGCTCTCCTAAAGCTAGTACATACTGTAGGAGAATAGAATACTTAGAAAATTATTTGAATCAGTCTTGCTCTCTCTACTATTATCAACTTTAATTGTTGGGTAATGGAAGATGGGGTCACCACCTTCAACTTACACATATATGTCCATCAAAGAATATCAAAGTGTTCATATTCCTTTCTTTACTATTTTATATCAAGGACCCACTCATTTTCAGCAAATGTTTCCCATAATGATATCTATCTAAATGTCTTCTTTGAACTAAGAAATGACCAGACATTGCAATCAGAAAAAAAAACCCAACAAATTCCTAATTTGTATAATCATTAATTATTTTTTACTGTATGGACAGTAACCTCCTTTGGTTATTTCAAAGTGTGTGAGTTCTCCTTATCTAAAAGGAATGTTACAGGTAGCGATTTATATCTGAAAGTGAGGGGAGAGATTTATTCTTATCCTTCCTATGTGGCCATGTAAAAATGCTGGGCTTTGGGGCATGGCTACATACACAACAGATGCCTGAGTCTGAAATGTTTCCAGAGTCTTAGTTCCTAATGCAACTGTCTGCCCACAGCAAACAATCCTCACCTGGCAGGTTTGTGTGCTATGTTGGCTTCCAAGAAGGCCACGGTTAAGGCATGATTTTGGTGCTAAGGTTCAGTACATTCTTTAAGAATGAGAAATGAAGTGAGCACCTCTCCAGTGAGCCTGTACTTTGTAAAAGAATCCATCTTAGTGCCACTTCAGCTCTTCAAGACATTCTCTAGAAAAGGGATCTACCTATCCTCTAATGCAATTCTGGATGTTTATTAATTATTGTGTGCTGGTGTTAAGTGCAGAAGAGAACATTGATAGAAGAATAGGATGTACCCATGCCATAGGACCAGGGGCACAGAGTAGCAGGTGGTGATGTGAGGTAGACTTCCGTCCAGCATCGGGCTTACCTGGGCACTTTTAAATTAAGCTAACCTGAGTTTGGATTTCTGCTCTGCATGTATTAACTATATGCCATTATTTGAGTCATTTAAGCTCTGTATCTCAATATGTGCATGTGCAAAATAGAATATGTGATAATGCCCATTTGAAGGGATTAAGTAAGATAATATATGCAAAGTATTTAGCAAAAAGCTTAATACAAAACAAGGATTCTATAAATCACCAACTGACATTAAGACAGATATTCTATGTAATAGTTAGGCTCCAGGGAACAAAAGTTGCTCACTTTCTTTACATTATAAATGACACCTCCTATACATACATACATACATACAGATTATTAGGTGATCTTAAATTAATCTGTGAATGGTTTGTTATTCTTCTGCTCTAATACATTTGATACATACTATTAATGGAAAACAGTGTGGCGACACAGCTATTTAGAGATATGTCCTAGACCTAAGCATCAGGAGGTGAATAACCTCACTCCCACTTTAAAGGATCTATAGGATTTATGGGATTAAATTTCCTGAATAATAGACCTTAAAAATTTAATTTCTATGCCTGATGTTTTCTGATTTTTTTCATCATAGCTGTGTTGTTTTCTTTGATTTCATGCCATTATTTGAACTGAAACCCTAGCATAGAGAAATTAATTTCAATCAGGTATGACTTTCACTTATATGTGACTGTATATGCACATGTGGGTCAAAAAACTAAAAGTAATACTGTACGTAGGTAAAAGAGTCCATGAATAGTCATTTTTTTCAGTTATCCATTAAAAAATTTCAAAGAGTTAACTACTATCTATACATAAGATTCTCTTTATGTCTTAATCAATAATTTATTTAACACATCTTTAATAGTTTAAAAAATCTCTGAGGGGCACCTGGGTGGCTCAGCCAGCTAAGCTCAAGTCATGAACCAAGTCATGAACCAAGTCATGAACTAAGGGTCCTGTGATGGAGCCCCCTGCCGGGCTCCCTGCTCAGCAGGGAGTCTGCTTCTTCCTCTGCCCCTCCCCCAGTTCGTGTGTGCATGTGCCTGCATGTGAATGTGCACACACTCTCTCTCTCTCTCAAATAAATAAATACAACTTAAAAAAGTTTCTCAGAATCCTTTCTTCTGTTGTAATTTTCTTGTTCCTCAGTTATTTAAAAGCTTGCCTTAAGTAGTAGCACCCTAATATTGCCCATTAATTGATTTATTTTTTTAACTTTTTACTTAAATTCCAATTAGTTAACATAGAGTACAATAGTAACATAGAGTACAACACTAGGTTCAGGTGTAGACAGTGATTCAGCACTAACATACAACACCTGGTGCTCATCACAAGGGCACTCCTTAATCCCTATCACCTCTTTTGCCCATCCTCCAACTCATGCCTCCTCTGGTAGCCATCAGTTTGTTCTTTATAATTAAGAGTCTGTTTCTATCTCCCTCCCATTTGTGTATTTGTTTTGTTTCTTCAATTCCACATATAGGTGAAATCATATGGAATTTGTCTTTCTCTAACAAATTTCATTTAGCATAATACCTTCTAGCTCCATCCATGTTGTAGCAAATGAAAGATTTTGTTCTTCTTTTATGGCTAATATTCCATTGTATATACACCACAACTTCTTTATCCATTCATCAGTCAGTAGATACTTGGACAATTTCCATAATTTGGCTACAAATAGATAATACTGCTATAAACATTGGGGTACAGGTATCCCTTTCAATTAGTATTTTTGTATTCTTTGGATAAATAATTAGTAGTGCAAATGCTGGGTCACAGGTTAGTTCTATTTTTAACTTTTTGAGGACCCTCCATACTGTTTTTCAGAGTGGTTGCACCAGGTTACATTCCTACAAACAGTGCAAGAGAGTTCTTCTTCCTTTATACCTCACCTGCACCTGTTTTTCTTGGACTATTGATTGTAGTCATTCTGACAGATGTGAGGTGATATCTCATTGTAGTTTTGATTTGTATTTCCCTGATGATATTGAGCATTTTTCATGTGTCTGTTGACCATCTGTATGTCTTCTTTGGAAAACTCATGCCTACATCAAAAACAATAAGATACCTAGGAATAAACCTAACCAAAGAGAGTAAAAGAAATATACTCTGAAAACTATAAAACACTGATGAAATAAGCAGAAGATGACACAAAGAAATGGAAAAACATTCCATGCTCATGGATTGGAAGAACAAATATTGTTTAAATGTCTATACTACCCAAAGCAACTTACACATTTAATGCAATTCCTATCAAAAGACCAACTGCATTTCTCACAGAGCTGGAACCATCCTAAAATTTGCATGGAATAACCAAAGACCCCAAATAGCCAAAGCAACTTTGAAGAAGAAAAGCAAAGCTAGAGGCATCATAATTCTGGACTTCAAATTATATTACAAAGCTGTAGTAATCAAAACAGTATAGTACTGGCACAAAAATAAACACATAGAGCAATGGAACAGAAGAGAAAACCCAGAAATAAACCCACAACTCTATGATCAAGTAATCTTCAACAAAGCCAGAAAGAATATCCAGTGAAAAAAAGACAACATTTTCAAAAAGTGGTATTGTGAAAACTGGACAGCAACATGCAAAAGAATGAAACCGGACCACTTTCTTAAACCATACACAAAAATAAATTCAAAACAGATGAATGACCTAAATGTGAGACAGGAAACCATAAAAATCCTAGAGGAAGGCACAGGCAGTAACCTCTTTGACATCAACCATGGCAACTTCGTTTTAGATATGACTCCTGATGTAAGGGAAACAAAAGCAAAAATAATCTATTGGGACTTCATCAAAATAAAAAGTTCTTGCACAATGAAGGAAACAATCAACAAGACTAAAAGGCAATCTATCAAATGGGAGAAGATATTTGTAAATGACCTATCTGATAAAGGGTTAGTATCCAAAGTATATAAGGAACTTACAAAACTTAGCAACCCCAAAATGAATAATCCAATTAAAAATGGGCAGAAGACATGAATAGACATTTTTGGTTATTTGGTTTAATTGTTGATTTAAGGACAACAGGCATATTAGTTGAAATAATTAAATCAATCAAAACATGAGTAATGCTTTGATTAGGGAGAGAGGGATTACTCTGGTGAATATAAAACAGATAATAGTGGCAAAACATAGAAAAGTTGCTGGAACTTCAAAGATAATGATATCCTAGAGTAGAGAGAAGGGGCAAGTCCACATTGAATTTTCACTGAATCTTTTTCATGAATAAGTGTAGCGGTTTTATTAGATATTAGAATATTCTAATATTAGGATATTAGAATTAGACTTAGGATATTAGAAAAGCAGGAGATTCTTTGTTTTTTTGATGGCAGTAAATTAAATCTATCGACCTAAAGCAGACCACTAAGATATTTCTAACTTGTGAGCCACCCTCAACTTTTGGTCTAAGATTGGTACAGAAGATACTGGACTATCTCTTCCCCTATTTTCAGAAGACCCAATCACTAGTTAACACCTTAAGTCTGCAAGGAATATACTTGTTATTAGATAAATGAAACTAATAAGCAGAGTTCAACCATATTTTAATGTTATTTCCCTAAAGCTTTGAGAGATTTGAGAGTTTCAATGCTGAGTTAACTGTGGAAACCTTGAACACAACTGCATAAAGTGCTAAGATAGGGAAGAGATACAGTTAGTGGTCCTTAATCTACAGGGAGTCATTCTGCCTCCTAGAAACATATAAGGACTGCAAAGAAGGGGAGACACAGCCTTAGGGTAGAATGGACTGAGCTCAAGAAGCGTAGGCTTTCAGACCACCTAGTTAAGGATGTCATAAACACCATACTGTCCAAAGAGCAAACCAATTACACAAAACTGATGATCAGTCAAACAAACTATTAGGTTTATAATCGTTTTGTTTGTTTGTTTGTTTTTTAAACGTAAGACAATGGCTCCAGAATGGAGTCACTTATACTAAGTCCCATATCACCAAACCAAGACTTAATTATAGTTTCAGCTCTCCTAGAAATGAAATCTTAAACCAATCACAATTCACCTGATCAAAACTAGTTAGATAATCTGCCTGATAGACCCATGTCCCTAAAGGAAAGTGACTTTGCAATAACCAACCTACACTTTTGCCTAGTATAACTTCCTTGTTTCTGTTCCCCTCTGCCTATAAGTCTTTCATTTTGTAGAGCTCCTTGGAGCTCCTTTTTATCTGCTTGATTGGATACTGCCTGGTTCAAATGGAATTTTGTTCAAATAAACTTAAAATTTTTAATATGCTTCAAAGTTTATCTTTTAACACCATCTATTATAAGTCTACAAAAAAATCAAGCCCGCAGCATCAGACAAGAGCCGCAGACTGAGCCTGTGGATCAGACAAAGAGACTGCCGCCGACATAACAGTGTGTTATGTGAAAGGGTAGGCATTCCTCATAGGTCCGGGGGACAACCAGGCCTCCCTAATTCATCTTCAGAAACCTTTGGTGAACTTGTGTAAATTTCTCTCTGTCTCTCTCTCTCTTTTTTTTTTTTTTTTTTTTTTTTTTT
>RCUC01088287.1:0-12204 GCA_003697995.1 Taxidea taxus jeffersonii | reverse complement strand
TGATCCCAGGGTCCTGGGATTGAGCCCCGCATCGGGCTCTCTGCTCAGCAGGGAGCCTGCCTCCCTTCCTCTCCCTCTGCCTGTTTCTCTGCCTACTTGTGATCTCTGCCTTTCAAATAAATAAATAAAATCTTTAAAAAAATAAAAATCATGGTCAAGTTCTATCATGGAATTCATGCAGCCATTTACTGATTGAACACTCAGCACTGTGTTAAGGAGCATGTTTTCAAGCTTTATGTTTTCTATCAGGATGCTTTGGGGAGTAAGTAATGGAATGCCCTGTGGAAAAGGGACAAACCAGGGGCACCGGGCTGGCTTGGTTGGTGGAGCACTCGACTCTTGTTCTCAGGGTCATGAGTTTAAGCCCCATGCCAGAAGTAGAGTTTACTTAAAAAAATAAAGAAAAAAAAAAGGGACAAGCCAGAGTTTCTCGTACTTTAACGTGCAGACAACTCACCTGGGGATCTAGTTAACACACAGACTCAGATCCACTAGGTCTGGGGTGGGGCCCAGGATGCTGCATTTCGGACGAGCTCCCTGGTGGGCTGCTTCTGGGGGTCCACAGACCATACATGGAGTAGCTAGGGCATAACCGACAGACATTTACCACTTACTTTGCAGAAATCTGGAGGTGAGGCAATAGCTCTTTCTGCCCATGGGTCCTATCCCTGTGCTTTAATAAGACCACCTTTTTGCACCAAAAAAAAAAAAAAAAAGTCTGGAGGTGAGAGAATCAAGGATAAAACCAGCAGCTTCAAGACATCAGGGCTGTATTTCGGCTCCTCGCCGCCTCCCCTGCCCCACCCCCTATCTGTTGCAAGGGGCTGCAGTGACCCCAAGCATCTCTCCTCATAGGACAACAGCTGAAGAGCACAGAAGCAGAAGGCAGGGAATAAAAAAGGGAATTTTCCTCTTGTGGCTCTTTCATACTTAGCTGGAGAGAAAATCTTTCCCAGGACCCTAACCCTCCCCTGCCCCCAAGCAGACTTTTACCTGAGTCTCAGTGAGTAGAGTGGTCTTGCCTGGCCCAGCAGCTGGCACGGGGGAAAGAGATTGCACGATCGGCTACACCGGCAATGATTCCACCCCTGGGACTCGGCATTTCACCATTTCCTCGCTAACGAAGAGGAAGAGGGACAGGTTGGCAGGTAGGCGTAAGTGTCTGCCGTGCTGTTATCTCACTCCGTTTTCTGACATAGCCCCCTTCTTATGCCTATTTAAGACTGGAAAAAAGGCTAGAGAAGTAAACGACTTGCCAGGGTTATCTAACTATTAGAGATGAAGACAGAACTCACCTGTGTCTTTGGTACCCCTAGCTACTGTGCTGCTCTGCTTCCTGACAGATATGACAACAGGTGCCGGAACCTGAGCCAGGGGCAGGTGGCCCAGAAGCTAGCCCAAGGCCCCAAACCTGCGATCCGCTTCCGCCTGGAGGGGGAAGCGCCAGCCTTCCAGGACCTGGTGTACGGCTGGAATCGGCATGAGGTGGCACATGTGGAGGGGGACCCAGTCATCCTGAAAAGCGACGGCTTCCCCACATATCACCTGGCCTGCGTGGTGGACGACCACCACATGGGCATCAGCCACGTGCTGCGTGGGTCCGAGTGGCTGGTCTCCACCTCCAAGCATCTGCTTCTCTACCAGGCCCTGGGCTGGCAGCCTCCTCGCTTTGCCCACCTGCCCCTGCTGCTCAACAGGGATGGCAGCAAGCTGTCCAAGAGGCAGGGGGACATTTTCCTGGAGCATTTTGCAGCTGCGGACTTCCTGCCAGATGCTTTGCTTGATATCATCACCAACTGTGGCTCGGGGTTTGCAGGTACCCACCCCTGGGAGGTCTCTGTGGGACCATAGTAGTAAGGGGTTTTGGTTCAGGCCCCCCTGGTCTTTAGCCCTGGCTGTGCCACCTGCAGTCTGCCCAAGTTCACTCTTGTGTTTACTGAGCCAGAAATTGTGTTAAGTGCTGGGGCTACAATAGTGAGCAAGATAGATGTAACCACTGCCCCTTTTTTTTAAAAATTTTTATTTATTTGATACAGAGAGAGAAATCACAAGTAGGCGGAGAGGCAGGCAGAGAAAGAGGAGGAAGCAGGCTCCCTGCTGAGCCTAGAGCCCGACTCGGGATTCAATCCCAGGACCCTGAGATCATGACCTGAGCCGAAGGCAGAGGCTCAACCCACTGAGCCACCCAGGCACCCGTAACCACTGCCTTTAAGGAGCTATGGTCTTTGAGCCTTGCCTGCTTCATCTGTAAAATGGGGATAAGTGACTCCCTCATAGGGTTAGGATGCACTGAGTTCATGAGTGTGAGGTAGCCAGCCAAGTATCCGCCATGCAGTAAGCATGAAAATTACAGATCTTTTTTTTTCCTTTTTTTTTTTTAAGATTTTATTTATTTATTAGAGAGCATGAGCTCAGAGGTTGGGGAGAGAGAGAGAGAGGGAGAAGCAGACTCTCCGCTGAGCAGGGACCCCAAGGCAGGGCTCAATCCCAGGATCCTGGGATCATGACCTGAGCTGAAGGCAGCCACTCAACCAACTGAGCCACCCAGGCCCCCGAAAATTACAGATCTTATGATGATGACAATTTATATTACTACCACTGTGACAAGTGTAAGTTCCAACAGTATAACAAAGATTACTATGACCCTAGTTTACTCCAGCTGAGCCTTTATCCTTGGCCCAAGACTTAGAGCCCAAAGGTTAAAGAAGCAGCAAATTAGGATGACCTCTTTGTGGAGGGGATTTCTGAAGATGCCGCAGTGGTAGTCTCCTTACTGTTCATTCTGCTCTTACCTGGTTCACTCCTTGAAATATCCTTGGGAGCTATTTATTATCCCTGCTATTTCTAAGAGGATTGAGCGGCTCGGAGGTTTACCAAAGTCACACAGCCTGTAAGGGAAATGGCAGAGGCTCCCTTGAGGCCCGGGCCTGACCTCGCTGGCCACCGACTATATGCTCCTCGGGAGGAGGGGGTCCCAGCAAAGTAGTTCTCAACCCTGCCTGTGCTTGGGAGTCTCTTCCGGGAGGCCTGTAAAGCACACTGATGCTCAGACCGCATCCCAGACTAGTGGAATCACAATCTCCGAGCACTCCTGTTTCTGCAGCTTGCATCTTTGGGGGCATTGAGGGTCATTTAGTCCGATTGTTTTCAAACTTGTTTCTTTCTGAGTGACAGAGTACTTTCTGCAAATGAGAGCTCATTCGGGCCCTTGAGCTAGGAAAGAGCTAGAAGTTAAATCCCTTCAGTTGGAAGGCAGTGGGGAGCCCAGAAGGTGCTCACTCAGCCTCCCCTGTGACGGAAAGGAGAGGCAGGGTGCTGAGGCTGGGCATGCCTGCTTGCAGAGAACCAGATGGGGAGGACCCTGCCAGAGTTGATAACACAGTTTGACCTGACCCGAATCACCTGCCACTCAGCCCTGTTGGACCTGGAGAAGCTTCCAGAATTCAACAGGTGAGTGGGGAACCTGTGGCGGGGGGCGGCTGGTAGAAAAGGGCTTTCTCACTGATGTTGGGTCCCCAGGGCGGAGGGTCTAGCAGGCTTTGGAGTCACATGAACCTGATTTGACTGTGGGCTCAGGTATCTAACGTTCTGTGACCTGACACAAAGTATGTAAGTTACCCAACCTCCTGGAACTCTGTTTCCTCTTCTCGAACATGGGGCTGATAACAGGACCCATCTTGTGCAATTGTCTTAAGAGTTCAATTAAATTAAATGTTGTGTCAGAGTACTTGCTCAGCCTCTGGCACATAGAAAATGTTCAGTAAATGGTAGGTGCTGTTTTTGTCATTACTATTATCCCACTCATCCCTGGCCTGGATTCTGTTAACCACGGCCTGGAGAAGGGGGATCATCATCTCGGAATCACCCCCCACCTCCCGCAGCCAGCAGCGAATGAGCACTGTCTCATGGCACCTGTCGTACATTTCATGTAGTTCTTCACTCAGACTTCTAAACCCAGATACGGTTCAGATCACTGTTAACATATCTGTCTAAGGGCCTCTGTGGTAAAGCCAGCAGACAGAGGTGTACTTAAGAGACAAGGGACTTGGTGCCCTCTCCTGAGCACTGGTTTGGGGACAGGCTTCTCAGTGCTTTACTTCGTGAGCCCAGAGAGTTCACATTGACTGCAGGTGTTTTAAGGATGTTACTTCATTTATTTCTACTGTTGCACTTCTGAGGTTGGTTGTCTGACTCAGCTCTATTTTGCAGATGCAGAAACTGAGACCTAGGGCAGTCCCCATGACTAGCCCAAGTTCACACAGTAAACAGCAGGCATCTCTCGAATGGGGCATTCAGGAGCGAATGCAACTTGTACACTACTTGACTGATTATAGGGGAAGCAGTATCTCAGGGCAGTGGGGGCAGGATGGGGGAGATACCTGGTGACCCATTCTAGTCCCCCCGGACCATGAGGGCAGCCAGAGGAAGGCAGAGGTGGGCTTCGCTCAGTATGAATCAGGGAAGAGATGCAATGTTGGAACCGATGGCTGTGGGTCTAATGCAGGTGAAGCTGTCATGTTTAGATGTTTCTAGCATCGAGCCACTGCTGTGATTATGTCAGTGCTAGTAGTAAAGGCAGTAATAGCTGTCACAGCAGTCCTAGAGGTGCGATGGGAGTAGTAACAGTAAAGACCATCTGTTTAGCACTTCTGCCTCCCAGGCCCTGGACCTGATGCGTGTTATCTCAAGCTTGGCCACTAGGGTCCCTTGATTGCTTTCTTTCTACTGTCTCATCTTGCTGCTAAGGCAGTCTTAGGAACAGTTTCAGCATGTGGTATTAATTCCTTTTTAAGAAAATCGTTATTTTTTTTGAGAGTTGTGTGCTCTAGATAGCTTCCCAGAGGGTCTCCTCCTTCCACCACTGACATTCGGGAGCCTCTGTTCCAACTCCCTGCCTGTCTCCAGCGGCCTTGTGCTCTGTGTTTTACAGATGGTTCCTCATTTAATATGCACAGTGCCCTGTGATGGAGGCCCTCTACCCCCCATTACCCCCACGTGATTGGCAAGCATCCTGAGGCTCTGAGCATGCATGTAACTTGCTGCAGACATCTCACAGGACTGGTCTGATCCATAGGCCTGTCCGGTTCCAGAGCCCAGGAGATACCCACCGCTGCTGCTGGCCTTCTATGCCAGGGACCGGGGTGAAGTGCCTGCAGATTGGTCCCGGCCCTGTACCTCTTCTCAGGTCCCTCTGACATTGCTGGGGGCAGGGTGAGGGCAGCCTAGGGAGGGGACTGAGGACTCACAGTGCCTGCTTGGAGGCTTTCCTGCTTCCAGAGAGGGAACAAGGCAGAAGAATTCTGGAAAAGAGAACATTCGAACTGATAAGAAAACCTGAACTTTTTAACTCTGAGCCCTGGATTGAAGCAGATCTGTCCTCCAGACTGTTCCCTGGCTTTGAATCCTTGAAATCTTTATTCTTGAACTCTGCCTTTTTGTGCCAGAGCCCCCTGCTTAAAGCTGTGCCAGGAGGCAACACCGGCAGAGTCTGTCTTGTAAATTCAGGTGTCTGTAGAGGCCAGGCTGGCAGCACGGGGAGGGTGGCCGCCAGGAGAGGCCCTGGGGAGCAGAGGGCTGGGCAGACTGGAGTGTTCTTTGCCTGTGAGCCGGGCCTCCTCCACTCCATGCTAGCCACTGAAGCATGAGGAAGGCGGGCCCTTTGCAGCCAGATCTTCAAATTTCCCGAGAGAGGCTAGAAATCTCTATTTTTATGTGATCTCTTCCTAGTTTAAAATGTTAGTTCCTATTTTAGAAACAATGAAAACAGGATATCTCTCGGGGTTGCTTGGGAATCTCAGGCTGCTGCGGACCTTGGCCAGATCCCTTTCCTGTATATTGTTTCCAGGGGGAGGGGGGCAGCTCACATAATGTGTCATCCTTCCACCCCCACCAGCTCCCCTGGGGGGAGAGGGTTTGGGGCTGGTGATGCCAGAGTCAGGACAGTCCCTTGGCCTCTCTTACAGGCTGCACCTCTGTCGGCTGGTGAACAGTGAGATCCAAAGGCGCCAGCTGGTGGGGAAGCTGCAGGCCCTAGTGGAGGAGACGTTTGGGAACCAGATTCAGGACAGGGAGGTCCTGGCCCCAGCCTACGTGGAGAGGATCATCCTACTGAGACAGGTGTGGCATTGGGGAATCCCAGGAGTGGCTGGTGCCCCTGTCACTGCCTGTCGTGGTGCATTGGAGCCCTGTCCACAGCACTCCCAGTGACTCTCTTACCCCCCACCCAGGGTCACATTTGCCGCCTGCAGGATCTGGTCTCGCCAGCACACTCCTACCTGTGGACTCGCCCTGCAGTGGGCCGAACACAGCTGGGCGCCCTCTCAGAGAAGGTGGAGGAGATTGCCAAGCGTGTGCTGGGGTGAGTTCCTATAGGCCAAGCTCAAGGCTCCGCACCTGACTTCCCTCTCCTTCCCAGGACCCCCCCTCCTCCAGGGCTGACTGTGGGGTCCCCGCACCAGCCCCCATGGCTGGCAAGAGGGTCTGGACCAAGTTGACTATCTCTGTTTGGCAGGGGGGCTTCCCCAGAGGACCCCAGACCCTCCCCGGAAGGGGCGGCATGTTTGGGCTTTGGGGGTTGGGCCCCCGTGGCTTCTCCTCCAATACCGCCACTTACCTGGTTATTCTCCTGCCCACATGGCGTCGCTGTGGCCAACTTACCACACCTCTTTGAGCTCCCATTTCCTCATCTCCAAGGTAGAGATGACACTATAGTTCTTACTGCTACAGGAACAGAAGTACAACCAAAGCTGACTTAAGCCCAGCCTAATGCAGGAGCCAAAAATGTGTCATCAAGACCTACTTTTTCTCTCTATCCCTTTGACCGTCTGCTCCATACTTCTCCATGCTGGCTCCTTCCTCTGCAGGGAGTCTGTGCTGGGTGGGTGGAGAGTGGGACTCTCTACCAGACAATAGAAAGGACAGTACTTACCCATATGGAAGTGGCCATCCAAGGCTGAAGAGCTTTTCCCATGTCTCAAGGGTCTTGCTGTCCCAAGATTTTGCTCTGGTCTACGTGGTGCATGGTGGGTCACAGATCATCCACAATTCAGCCAGAATAAGAAGGAGGAAAAAGGGAAGGGCAGGACACTCCTTCCCTTTCCAGACCTGACCTAAGGGTTACATGTTCATTTCCGCCCGTATCCCGCTGACTAGAACGCCTGTCTTGGCGGCCATAGCAAGCCACAGGGGAGTTTGGAAAATGTCATTTTTTTAACTTGGCAGCCACGAGGTTAGCGAAAAATTTTCTCTCTGCCTATGAAAAGGAGAAAGGCTAGAAGGGAGCATTAGTAGCCTCTCATATCTGCGCTCTGGTTGTAAGACAACACCAGCACCACAGAGCCTCAGCGGTGTCTTGCGATGAGCTCCGACGGAGCCTGGTTAGCCTTGTTTTCCTGTCCCTGAACCAGTCATCAAGATGATGGAGAGCATGATGTGCCAATCAGTGTAGGTTAGCTTATCATTCTCCTGGGTTCTAAATGGACCCCCAGCTAGGGCACATGGGCTGAGAATGGGAGCCAGGCGATTCCCCAAGAAGATTTGGGCTCTCAGGAGAAAGGCAGATGGATGGTGGGCAGCAAAACCCACAGTGTCCTCTTTACTTATCTCTTCCCACCTTAATTGTAGAGATTAAAGTAGGTAATAAGTGTTTGCTTGTGCACATGCCCGCAGTGGGCTGTTTTATACATTCTGTACATTAAGTACATAGACAGGTTCATGCGAGGGCCTTGTGTGTGTGTATGTACACTTAAATTCACAGCAGCCTAATGAAGTAGCAGGTTGAAATGTTATCCTCATTTTATAGATGAGAAAATCGAGACACAGAGAGGCTAAGTAACTTGTCTAAGATAATAGTAAGTTGGAGGAGCAGGGATTGAAACCCAAACCTTGTAGGCTGGGCCTAAAAGGCCGTATGTTTCTCTGCAAAGTGCTTGGAAAGTGCCTGATTCCCGAAAACCTCAAAATATTGTTATAATACACATTTAGAAGTGATAAGAAAATAAGCATGCAGTCAAAAATATAGTAATATGCAAATGGTACAAGAAGGTCTATAGCAAAAAATGTGTTGTCTGTCCTCCTCTAGCTCCCAACAGAAATGCACCACCCTTAGAGGTTTCCTTTGCATAATGTCAGGGTATTCAACCATATGGGTATATGACTCCATTCTTAGAAGTTCTTAAATTTTAGATGGAATATTTTGATTAGGAACACATTCAAATCTCTCAAACCTGGGATAAAAAAAGTATAAAAAAGGTAAATTATTCCAAAACCAATTTTTATCCTTGTCCCCATCCACCCAGTTCCAGAATCCTCTGTACATACGTACTACTATTCCTAGTTAAATCTGAAGGATCCTTCTTTTTTTTTTTTTTTTAAGAATTTATTTATTTATTTGACAGAGAGATAGCACAAGTAAGCAGAGTGGCAGGCAGAGGGAGAGAGAGAAGCAGGCTCTCTTGCTAAGCAGGGAGCCTGATGCAGGGCTTGATCCCAGGACCCTAGAATGATGACCTGAGCCGAAGGCAGCCACTTAACCAATTGAGCCACCCAGGCGCCCCAAGGATCCTACTTTTTTACACAAAGATATGGTAACACTTTTCTGTGTTTCTGGTTTGTTGTCTGTTTCACTTAAGATACTTGTGGATCAAGGGTGCCTGGGTGGCTCAGTGAATTAAAGCCTCTGCCTTCGGCTCAAGTCATGATCCCAGGGTCCTGGGATCGAGCCCCGCATGGGGCTCTCTGCTCAGCAGGGAGCCTGCTTCCCCTCCTCTCTCTCTGCCTGCTTATGATCTGTCAAATAAATTTAAAAAAAAAATTTTTTTTAAAGATATTTGTGGATCTGCTCAGTGCTTAGAGAACATTCTGATTGTTTTCTACAGCTACACCAATCCCATTATGAAACCAGGTTACCATGATTTATTTAAGTTGTTTCCTGCTGATAGACATTTGGACTGGTTCCAGATTTTGCTGTTGCAAACAATGCTGCAGTGAATAGCCACATATAGACATCATTAAGCAGGTTTGCAAGTGTATCTCCAGGATTAATTCCCAAGAGCCATTATTATTAATACTCCTTTAATTTAGGACATTCCACCATAGGGGCTCTAAGTTCTAATTCACCAGGACCATTGCCTTAACTCCCCATCCCTGCCACAGGGTTAGGTTTCAGAGACAGTCTGAGGCTCCCACTCAAGGCAGGAAAACCGATACCCAAGCGTTCCAGAGCTGCTAGATTTCTCGACGCCCCTTCTGTGCCCATGCCAAGCTCTGGGCCAGTTCTCACGTGTCCTGAGCCACCATTGTTGGCCACCTGGGGCCTGTCACTCTTTCACCAGCTCCTTTTCCAGCCTGCTTCCCCATAGTGACGTGGAGGAGAATACCCGTTTTTTCCCACATTATGTTTTATGTTTGCCATATTTTGTCTCCTGGATTTTGGAGGGAACAATCATCACATGGCCCAGTTAATAACGCGGTAAGAATGGTTACTTTTGCGTCCTGTTGGAATTCAGTTGCTCAAATATTAGAGTTAGGGACAGAATCTGTCAATACGCAGCGACGGTCTCTTCATGTTCCTGCTGAACGCAGCTCCCCAGAGCCAGCAGCCCTCCACATGAAGCCTGGCCCTCGAAAGGGGCTCCCTGGCCCCTGATGTGCACAGGTGGCGTCATTCGGCCTTGTGGATCGGCCTCATGGATCGTCCATGCCGGCAAAGCTCTCCAGCCCCAGCTCCTGTGCAGCATTTCCAGTTTGGAGTCTCCATAGTAGCCAGAGCAAACTGGGACCGCACCGGTGAACAGACCCACCCCACCCTGCCTCCTGTCCTTTGCTTCAGCTCAGCGTTGTTATTAGTGTTCTTTTTTGGCAAGTCCAGCTCTTGAGTGCCTGGGGAGTCTCTTGAAACTCGAGCGCATGTGTGAGAGAGGATCTCAGCCGGCCTGCCATGAAAGCGGAGCGCCGTGGCTGGCCTCTTGCATTTTAGGTCTTAAGTGCTTCAACTTGTGTGCAAAGAATGGTTGTAGTAAGAAGGGGGCCCCAGGCCGGCTAACACTGAGACCTGCGCTCTGGTGGCCCCGGGCAGCGGACACCATGACCTTCTCCCACTTTGGGAACTGTTTCATCCCAGCCTACTTCATCACATCCAAGTGCAGCAGCCTGCCGAGTACAAGGCCTTCTGGAAGCGCATGCAGGCTGGGGTCACCTACCTTTTCGTGTAGCTGCATGAGATGCTGTTCCTGGCCACCGGGAAGGTGGCATCTGACTTCGCTGGGGAGTTCATAAAGGCCAGTATGGATGTGCAGGTCTGATAGGCCTAAGTCTTACCGTGTCCCAGAATGGAGGCAAGGGGGAGTGCAGGAGCATGGTTACTCCCCTAAAAATTAAAAAGGAAGGAAGGGAAGAAAGGAAGGAAGGAAGGAAAGGAGGGGAAGAAGGAAGGAAGGGAGAAAATGTTGGTAAGCAAGTTGGTGGCAGTGGGTTAGGGGAGCTGGGATCTCCTGCTATCTTTCTTCCTGCCTTTCTGTGCGACTCACCCCTCCCCCCCATCCCAAGGAGTCTTCCCTCCACTGTATGTCAGGTAATTGCCCAGAGAGCTTCCTCCTAACATCCTATGTCTAACCTGTTCCTAAGTTCGTTTTTTGTTGTTGTTTTTTTTTTTTAAGATTCTCTTGCAATGTCCCTCAGCTCTTGGATAGAAAAATGTCAGCTACTTAATCTTTTAATGAAATACAAGATCGAATACTTTGGAGTACTTAGTTCCTAATAAGTTTTAACTTAGCCCCACCAGCGCCCTGTGAGGTGTAGCCACTTTACAGATGAGAAAACAGGCATAGAGATCACTAAACATTGAGGTAGAAATTAGTAAATTTCTTCTTATGGAGTTTTCCTATATTGTGCTTGGATTATCTGTGAATGTGGTCCCTTGGTTGTTTTTCTTCCTCAGCTTGGATGGGGATGAGGATAGTAGATCTTCCTTCCCTCCCTTCTCCCCCAAGCAGGCTTGAATACTGGCTTGAAAAGTCACAGCTGACTGTTAATCTTCAGAAATTCTCCCTCTCAAGTACTTGCCACTTGCCCATGCAGGCCCCCAGAGACTGGTTCTTTTCTAGTCTTTTGTTGTTGTTGTTTTTAACTCTGTTTATTTATTTGCTTACTTATTTATTTATTACTGTTACTATTTTTAAGTAGGCTCCATGCCCAGGGTAGAGCCCAGTGTGGGACTTGAACTCACAACCCCAAGATCAAGACCTGAGTTGAGATCAGGAGTCAGATGTTTAACCAACTGAGCCACCTAAGCACCCCTATTTATTTTTTTTAGTAATCTCTGCACCCAACATGGGGCTTGAACTCACAACCCTGAGATCAAGAGTTGCATGCTCTTCCAACTGAGCCAGCCAGGCGCTCCTCTCTTCTAGGCTTTTAGAAGGACCTGATACAAGCTTTACTCAGGACACGCTGAATAGCAAACTGAAGAAGGTATCCGAAGGCCTGGAAGGGACCAAACACAGTACTGTGATGCGAGTCCTCCGAGTGGCCCTCAGCGGACAGCTGGTAAGTGGGCAGATCGGCTGGATGGTTCCCTGGAGCCCCTCATTCATCCTTTCAGCTGACATTCACTGGCCGGCAGTAAGCTCTGATTCAGGGGTACAAAGACAAATGACGTGGGGTCATTCCCTTAAGTCATTCAGCAAATAGTATTTATGGAGTGCCTGCTGTGCACAAGCACCATGTTGGGTACAGTGGGCACAGCAGTGAATGAAACACACACACTCCCGGCCTGCATGGAGCTGGCCGTTGACGGCCTGGGGGCAGGGGGCGAGGGGCACAGGAGCACAGGCTCCTGGGAGTCAGCCTCAGCCACAGAAAGTAAAGACAGAAGACTAACTGTGCCCGTTGGGGTGCAGACAGCAGCACTGGGGTTCCCTGGGGCAGAGCACCTGCAGACAAAGGCTGGGCATTTGCTTGTTCAGCAACTTAAGGCAATGAGGCAATGTTTTCTCTTTTTCTCTTTTCGCTCTTAGCAAGGACCCCCTGTAGCCGAGATGATGGTGTCCTTGGGAGTGAGGGAAGTGCGGGAGCGAATACAGAAGGTGCTTTCCAGCTAGAGAGAAGATGGGCAGGAGAGTGAAGGCGGCCCTAAGAACCTGGGTGGACCTGGAAGCCGCCTTCAGAGGGAAGCTCGTGGAAGGAACCCCAAGTGGAAACAGTCTC
>RCUC01088285.1:0-11295 GCA_003697995.1 Taxidea taxus jeffersonii | reverse complement strand
TGGAGCACAGTGTCCTGCGGGCCGGGAGGAGCTCTAAGCTGTGGGAGCGGCAGAGCGCTGGTGACACAGGCTCCCCGGGGCAGGAGTGGTGGGCTTGGGGCTGGGGCTGCCTGCACCACACTCTGTGAACAGCACGAGGCCCCGGTTTTCCTGGTGGAGGCTTCTCGGGCACTTGCTGCTCACGGCTGTGACAGGCAGGCTGCCTGGGGCCATTCTGCAGCTGGGCTCACTTTCTGGCCTGGGTGGCCTGGCTGAGGCGGGCTTGTTGCCGCCGAGGCACCTCCTGGTCCAGCTGCTTCTTCGGACTGGCCACCTGGGGGCAGGGAAGGAGCTCAGGTGGGGGGACAGGCCCCGCGGGCAGGGCCCTCAGGCACGGGGTTGTGCGGAGCTCTATGGCTCCTGAGGAAAGGACCCGTGTGTGGGAGAGAAACATTGGGTGGTGGACAGGCTCACCAGCTGCCAGAAAGGGACACCGCCCAAGCATGCGGGTCCTCAGGACAGAGGCAGTTGTGCGCAGTAGACAGACCCCCTTCCCTTAATTAAGGCCATGAAAGCCCTCAGGATGATAAGGAAATACGTGCTCCTTGGCTTCTCAGTTTGGGACATGGGCTTGTGGGTTCAGGACACTAACTTGGGGGTGACACTGGGTGTCACTTTACTTTTCTGGGTCTCAGTTCCCTCAGGTGTCAAATGAGGGTTTTGACCCCATGGCTCTCAGGTCTCTGACGGCTCAGAGCCCGAAGGTCAGCTCCAGCAGGTGCGTGTGGGGGTTAGCAGGTCCATGCCCAAGGCCACATACACCATTGTTCTTGCCTCCTGACCCTGACCCAGGAACTGTCACCACTACTCGCCTTAAGGGCACAGAGAGGGTGGTGACCTGTCCCGGGATCCTCGCTCTGGTCCTCGGTGAGCTGTGGGAGTTACGGGATGGAAGGGTGAGAGTCCCAGGTCTGGTTGGAGCCCCCAGCGGCAGTCTGGGATCCCGCTGCTTAGAGGGCCTTCAGCTGGGAATGCTGGCCCATCTGCACCCCTCCCTCCACCTGGACATGGAGGTCTGGGCCCACGTGCTCCTCCAGGCCTGTCACTGGCCGCAGGTGGGTGGGATCCTGGCACCACAGGGCCTATGTAGCCTGCAGCCAGACCCCGGGACCTGGCTCGGCCTCCGGGGCCAGGTCTTGATGCTGCTGGGCCAACAGCTCCCAGAGCCGTGGGGCTCAGGCCAGTTCCTGCTCCTCTCTCTGGACCTGCTGCCCTCCTACCTGCGTGTCGCACGGAGTCCCCCTGGGCAGGTGTCCCGCCCTCCCCTTAGGGCTGCTAGTCCTTCCTCCAGCCCCCAGCTGGCTGCACTGCCGTCTGTGGGTCACGGGCCCCAGCCTGGCACTGGCAAGCAGGTCTAGAGGTGAGCACATGTTCACACTCCAGTGTTTTAATGGCATCCTAGTTTCTGCCTGGTGTCACAGGCCGACTATCGCCCCTTGCTCCTCTTGCCAAGTCATTGTGCGGGGGGAGGGGTCTGCCCAGCAGGGGAAGGGGAAATGCCCCCAGCACGCAGAGGGGCACCCCCGGGACTTGCCCACAGGCCTGCTTGACCCTGTGTTTCACGTGCTCTTCTGGTCCATTCCTGGCTCACGAGGTCCCCTGACCATGCTACCAATCCCACAGGGCCTCGGAGAGAAGACCAGGAGGGGTCCCTCGAGCCCCCACGGCTGGTTCCACCTCTGCCTGTGACTTGAGCTGTGACCCTGGTAGACCCTATTATTGTCTGGGGCTATGTCTTCTCATCTGTGTGGTGTAGGAACGGTCCAGCCTGTCCTTCCCATCTGCATAGGCAAGTTCGAGGGGTGGGGATGGTGGTGTGCAACACCCTTCTGAGACCCAGACACTCCTGGACCCCCTGCCCTCTCCCCCTGCCCCAGGCCGGAGCTCAGGAAGCTCCTCTGGCCTGCTAACCTGCAGCTGCTGGTTCGGCCTCAGGGCCCTGTCCCTGTCCTGCCGAGGTCGTTCCTTCTTGGCTCCTGGCCGGGCCATGTCCCCTTCCTTCCTCAGCATCTCCTGCTCCATCTGCAAGAGCCCAGACAGCAGAGCTTGCGGTGGCCTCCTGGTAGGTGGGTGGGGTCAGGCCAGCCTTCACTTGGGGAGAACATAGAGGGCATGGAAAGGGCTCTGTGTCCCCTGAGAGCAGGCTGGGGAGGGGGAAGGTACTGCACCGGGGAGAGGGCTGAAGAAGGAGAACAGGGTGGCCTCCTGGGCCTGGCAAGGTACAGGGCCCCTCCTGGCATCCCCTGCACTCAGGTCCCCCCAGCCAGTTCCCAGGCCCTGGACACTCACCGATCACGTCCCAGCAAGCCTGTGTGCCCACCATCTGTCTTCCCTGGAGGTGCAGTTTGCCCACGCAGACCCCCCTCTTGGTGACCTTCCCCCCGACGCCAGGCCCAGGGCCCCGGGGTGAAATATCATGTGATGGAGGAGGCAGACACTTTCAATGGGAAGGCTGGTAGGGGCTCCTTTCGTCTGTCGCAGGTGACCCTCGTGGAGGAAGAAACTGCCACCCCAGGTCATGCCTTGTGGGTGCCTGACACCGACAGTCTCATCCCGGAAGTCCCTGGATGGGCAATAGGCCTGTCCAAGGCTGGGGTAGGATCAGAACCCAGGGTCTGCTCTCTGAACCAGGCCCCTTCCACTACCTTGCTACGCCTGCCCTGTGGGTCCCTGTGCTGGGGGGGGGGGGGTGTCTCTGAGGGCTCCCTGCTGGCCCTCCCTTCCATGTCCTCCTGGCCTGGGGGCTGGTCCCGCAGAGCCCGGGAGACCTGATGGCCCTGGCCCATCAGTTACGAGGTCAGTGAGAGGAGGGTAGCGTCACAAAAATAAGGACTCCTTTCTTCTTCAGCGGTCAGAAAAACAGAGTCCACTTCCACTGAAAAAGGAAGTCCTGTTTCTTTAAAAATCCAGCTACGCTCCTGGAATCGTATGTTAAAAAGAGAAAAGTGAAATCCAAAATAAATAAACGGCCACATCCGGGTTTCCCCTCCTGAGACACTAATAAAGGGTTTATGGGTTTGGGGGCCCCTCACAGCTGACCTCCTGGAACTCATTAGCTGTTCCTCCCCTCCCCAACCTGGGCTGCGGGGGCCCCCCAGTTGGCTCTGGTGCCCTGGGCAATACAACTGTGGCCAGGCCACTGCTCCCAACAAAGGCCACGGAGGCCTTGGCTCCCTCAGCCCAGCGGCTCAGCGGCTGACCCACCCTCCAGGACAAGCAGGATTCCTGGGACCACAGGGGCTGGCCAACCCTCATTCCTGGGAGGGCAGGTGTCTCTGCAGGGATAGGCTGGCCAGCGGCTTCCAGTGACTGTCCTGACCTGCAGGCCTTCCGGGCCCTCATCCTGCCCCCGATCCTGTTCCCACCTCTGGCCCCACTGCCACCCCACTGAGCTGACCACATGTCCAGCTTGTCCCCAAGTCCATGTCAGCTGGACAGCATGTGTCCAGTGGCCAGGGCCTGCCCCAGGAGAGATGTTCGTGTGTGCCTGGGAACACACGGAGGGGCCGACACTCTCCTGGTGGTTCTGGGCCCACAGTGCCCTCACCTGGTGGGGCCTCACTGCTCTCCCATGGGGCATGTTGCTCAGTGCTTGTCGGAGAGTGGCCAGAGACTGGGGCCAGAGGCTGCATTAGGCCTGGGCTGGCCTTTGAAGGCAGTTGTCATTCTCACAGGGACCTGGCTGCTCCTTACTCGAGAAGCAGCCCTGTCTCCTAACCCTGCTGTGGCTGGTGGCCTCTGTCTTCCATTCCTCAGTGGTGTCCACTCCTTTTGCTGCATCCTCTGTCCTCCAAAGTCTGCGAGCTCGGGGCCCCCAGCACTTGTCATTCATTCCATGGGCTACCACTCAGTGTGGGGAGGCCACGCCTGTCCCCTGGCCCAGACGAGCGTGCCCCACATAAAGCTGGTCTATGCAGGCCTTGGTGAACAGAGGAAGCAGCGGCCAGCTGGGGGATCTCCTGGGGGTCCCCCAGCGGCCAGCTGGGGGTCCCAGGCGGCCTCTGAGAGACAGTGGCCAGACGCTGCTGCCTGGAGCAGTCATGAGCAAGGAATGCCCTCCTTCTGGGTCTGGTTCTCTCTATGCAGGTGAGCCCACGTTGGCACAGCTCCCCCATACCTTTGCCGGGGCCAGTGCCACTGAACACCACAGATACTGCCTGTGTGCAGCCAGCAGCGCCGCTCCCTGTGCTCCTCCTTTGTGCCCGCTCATGGGGCCAGGTGATGAGGGTCTCTGCCCAGATGCGGCCCGGACATGGTCCCTGAGGCCCCTGGTCATGGTGCCACCATGGGTGGTGGCCAGGGCAGCAGGACATGTGCATATACTCATCTCAGAGAAGCCTTGGGAAGGCCACCCTACTCTAGGGACCGCAGCCGAGGCCCTCAGCCACCCCCGACGCTGGGACTCATGCTTTCCCACTTTGTGGATGGGGTCACTGAGCGCCTCAGGCCCCAGGTTGTCAGTCCCGCAAAGGCTGTCCCCAACCTCCCCTATTTCCTCCATATTCCCTGCTCTAGTCTCTGTCCTGCCTGTCTCTGGAGTGGGCTCTGAGGACCTCAGAATCCCAGGGCCCACAACATGGCTGGTGCCCTCCATGGCAGGCTGCAGAGCTGGCAGATCTCACGCCCACATCCCTGTTCCTGTTTCTGGGGGGCTGAGGCAGTTCTTCCAGGACAAGGGAGCTGCCCCTTGTCTGATGTGAGGGAGAGGCCCTTTGTACCACCCCACAGTGCCGTGAGTTGGGGTGGGGCCTGAATGACGTTCTGCTTGGTTCCAGGAAAGCCATTTCCTTTCTCTCGGCCCCAGGAAAATGCTCTGGCAAACTCCACCTCCAATTTCAACCCAAATGGCTTCACTTTGGCCTGTTTCATACATGGAGACCAGATCCATTCACAGCTGGGGACAGTGTGGCTGTCAGAATCCCTGGCCAGTGGGCCCCTGGGATGGGCCCTGCCCCTCGGCCTCGCCGCTGTTCCCTTTCTTGTGGCAGGTCTGGGAGCCTCTGGTCGCCTTGCCCTACCTTGCCTTGTGTGGACACTGCTAGGGTGGCAAGACCGGGGTCCCCCTTTCACCACGTGTGCATACCCCACCTGTTGCCCTGGTGCAGTCGGTAGGGCCCTGACAGGGGGCCATTTCCAATATGGACAGCAGAACCCTGGGCTCCAGAGGTCGGCAGTGAGCCGGGCCACAGGGCTCCTCGCAGGGTTGTGGCTCAGATACTGAGACAAACCCGAGGCCATTTGCTATGACCTGTGGTGCCTCCCCAAGGAGAGCAGAGGTAGCCGAGATATCACCAACAGGGAGTGGGGGTGCTGTGGGTCATTCTCCAGCGCCAGGGCGGCCCTGAGCTCGGAGAGGGGTGGCCGGGTACAGAGCCGACCCTTTCCTCAGCAGCGGGTGCGGGTGCAGCGCCTCCCGCAGCCCGCGGCGGCCTGGACCCCCGACTGGACGCCCCTTTCCCCGCCCCCTGGAGCCGCGGGCCCGCCCATCAGCCCCGCGCCGGCGCGCAGCCCCGCGAGCTCCCCCTGCAGGCGGGCCGGCTCGTGCGCGGCGTCTGCTCCCGCGGGGCGCGCCTCCCTCTGCGATGCGCGGAGCAACGGGCTCTCAGCCGCTGGTTTCGGCTAAGAGCCTGGGCCGGGCCTCCAGGCTCCACTGATGTCTCCCCCTGAGCTGCGCGTCTACAACCATCCCTCTCGCGTAGGGGCGCTTACTGTGGACAGGCCTCGGGCCTCTGACCCCTCCCACCTCAGTTTCCGTGTCAGCTGCAGGTTGATGGTTGTCTGGGCGGCTCTGGGTGTGAACACCTGCCTTAGGCATCTCCCAGAGCCTCCCTTCAGGCCCCGAGGCGAATGATTGCCTAAAGGGAATGCCCTGCCCTCTGGGGTCACTCACCTCCGGCAAGGGCTCCTCCGTGCCCCCCGCCTCCTGGCATCTGCGCTCCAGGCAGGTGACCTGCTCTTCCAGCAGCTTCCCTCTCTGGGCCAGGCCATGGCCATGCCTTCTGCTCTCATCCAGGGCCCTGTGCAGGTTGTCCAGTTGCTCCTAGGGAGAGGAAGGCATAGGGTCTCCTGGAAACATGGCTCCCTGGGAAGGAGAAGCCCAGGGTGTCTGCTTGGGCCACCAGGTCACTGGGAAGTGGCAAGAACAGGTCAAGTACAATGTGCACCCATCAGGTAGTTTAGGACAAAACTGTGGTGGGGAGGGGGCTGGGGTGCAGGACTTGCTGCGAGGCTCCACTTGGTAGGTCCTCTGCTGCGGTCAGAGTGGCCTCAGATGACACACCTGGCACCCCCCGCCCCCTGCTTCCAGCCCTTGGAATGAATGTGACAGTCCTCCTGAGCTCATGGAGACTGTGGTGCTCAGCCTCCCTGTCCCCCTCTCCCCACCTTCTGCCTCTGAGATCTACCAGCACATGTTCCCCTCCCCCTGCCCTTCCAACCCTGCCGTGTGCCCAGGAGTGCTGGCCCAGGACACCACCCCCTGCCCCACAGACACCAATAGCCAGGCCCCTGGGATGGCCACAACCCCTTCTCCTCCATCCACAGCATTTGTCCCAAATGCTGGCATGACTGTGGCCCTACTCCCGGAGGAGGCAGGTTCAGAGGAAGGAAGGGAGCGACCCCCTGGCAGACCTCATGGGCGACCCTCTCGGGCGACCCCATGGGCAAAGCTGGACGTTCTTCCTTTGGTCTCATGCTGTAGTACTTTAGAAAATGGACAGTGGGGAAGCCAGTGCTTATGCCTAAAATGGCAGGGTTTCACCTTTTCCTGCAAGTTTGGAAACTACCATTTTATGTCTGTGCACACTTCTAGGAGAAAAGCAGAGGTTTCCTTCAAATATGGCTTAAATATTTCATGGTATTTTAAAGAGGCCAAACCACTTATGTGAAGCATTGTGCTCCTCTTGTAATGACTCAGCTGTTACGGAATCCAAATTAGCCGTTATAATCGAGCAGGGAACCCTTCATGCACATTGCCCGCTGCGCCATGAATTCTCCTTCTTCATGTGGCTTGGGTTCCGAGTCCCGGTGCTGCACGAGATGTGGGTTAGGCCAGCACGCCTGCACACCCAGCTTCAGTCTGAGGGTTCAAGTAGCTACAGGAAATCGGGAACCGCAGCCCCACACAGGTCCTGCCCTCTGGGGGCTTTCGGGCTAGTCCCAGGAGAGCCCAGTGCCAGGCAGCGCTCAGATGTAAGGGGGACTTGGTTCCCCGGACTCTGTGCTCTGCCCCGTCTGCCTGCCCGTTTGTCCATCCTGGTGTAAACCCCTCCTGCTTTGACCATTCCAGCCTTATCACCAGCCTTACTGTTGTTTTTCAAAATTTCCATTAAAAATCTCAAATGCCTATTCTTCTCTGTACACTTTGCAGTCATTGTGCCCTGTTTCCCTCCAAACATACCATAAAAAACACACACACACACAGACAAAACCAAACCAAGAGAGCAAAGAACCAACAAACAACCTACAAATCAGAAACATACACACAGATCCAGCCAGAAGCTGATCGAAAGACCCTAACTGCCTCAGAGCCTCATGCTCTCCCCAGTAAGATCTGTTGCAGCAGCAGGAAGAGGCACACACGTCATCATTCTTTTAAATAACCCTTGCACTAAGAAGTTAAAATGAAAACTCCTAGAAAACAGGTAAAAAGTAAAAGCATTCATGCCAGAAATCCATAGCATGCCCACCCCGCCACAGGTGGGGAGAATGGGCTAACACAGAACGCTCTGCCGAGGGACAAAGCCCGCACATAAACCTGTCACCTACTCAGTTTAGGAAAGGAGAGAGATCACAACACTATTAATAGAAACCGCAATGAATCACCATAAGTAAAAATGAGAGGAGAGATTAAGCTGATTCTTTGAAAAGGCCAATAAAACAAACAGCTGGTGGATAGAATTAAGAGAAACAAACAGGAATCTCCAACAGCACGAAACAGATGTGGCCACAGATAAAAATATGACAGAAACTTGGGTGTCCAACAGTTCCAGCTCCAGGTAGGACTCGACATGAACAAAATGTGGAGTAGACAACACACGTGGGGCCTCAGTGGTGCAGTTGAAAATAGGAGAAGGAGGCCCACAGATGGTAAAGGTCAGAGCAGGCGGGGGATGGAGGGACTGCGGGCAAGGGGACCGGAGGAGCGGGCCCATCCCACCCACCCTTTCAGGGAAGCTGAGTTGGGCTGGGCAGTGACAGAGGCGACAGAAAAAGGTGGAAAGCCCACCAGTTCATTACATGAAAAGGAAATCATTGGAACACCCAAACTTGGAGAAATTGGGCACCCTGCAGGGCTCAGGGCATCACATCCAGCCAGGGTGACCCTGCCCACCTGTGTGGCCCACCCTGCCCCATCTGCCAGCCCAGGAGCTGCTGGAACTGGACGGATGCTCGGCTGGACCCCGGGACCAGGGTTCTGGAGAAGAGGGGAGACGTGAGCAGACCACAGGGCGGCTCTGGACAGTTTGAGTGGCATCAGTGCCACGAGGACCCCGAGAGCCCCTCTTGCCTGGGAAGCTGTGACCTGCCTCTGACGGGGGTGGGACCCCACCGGTCACCTCTCCCAGGGGCGTCCGTGCCCCATCCCCCACTTGCTTGGAGGCCGCCAGCTGCCTGCAGGACCCCCGCGTGGGGTGTGTGTCCTGATGCTCTGGGCCCTGCTCTGCATGGTTGATCTGTTGAATTCCCAGGGTAGCCCTGGAAACGGGGAGGGATTTGCTCTCAAACAAGAATCTTACTGTTTGCATAGCACAGCCTACCATTTAATTAGAAAAATATGTTTTTAATTAACTTTCTCTTAACAAACACATTGGCTCATGTGAAACAGGGGAGAACCCAGTCCATGAAAGTGAAAGCAGTCATATTGGATGCAGACCTCGCTCTAGCCCATGCTGGCAGCCCGTCCACCTGAGTGGCAGAGGGTGGCGGGGGTGGGGAGTATGGCCACGGGCCGGAGCCCTGCTTGGATCTGCTGTTTGTCAAAAGGGCCTGGGGCCTCTAGGCCTCCAGTGGGTCTGAATTCCCCTCCCACGTGCCCACCTCAACTGCCTGCAGGTTACAAAAATTGGAAAAAGCTTCCTCAGGGTTGGACAGCAGAGACTTTGGGGGTTCCCACGACTTGGAGGCAGATGGAATGAAGTGGCCTAAAAATAGGAGAATTACCAGAATTCTAGGAACAACTTGACACTATGCTGGTAGATTTTAGTACCTACATGTCACTGAAAAATGGAGTAAATCCTTAAGGAGAAAAATCCACATGGATAGAGAAGATCTAAATAACATCCAAGCCATCTGCACCCATGTGAGGAAGCCCCACAGGGAAACCTGCCAGAACCCCAGGGATGCTGATACAGAGAGAGCCCGGGCTGCAGGGGAGACCTCAAGGCCTTCAGTCCCCTGGCAGGCAAGTGCTGGGAGGAGGAACCCGGGACACCCCCCACCATAGCCAGCTGCACCTCTGAGAATGGGGCCTTCACCTCCCAGTCCCTGGAGTGGGAAAGTTCTGGAATCTCTCCGTGCTGCCTCCTCCTTGGTCCTGCCAGCTCCTCATGGACCCCACAGCCCCCGGGGCTCCTCTTTCTTTCTGTCTTTTAGTGTCAGCCTGAAATATCTGGACAGGGACATGTGAAGTCCCAGGTGGGTCCTCCCCACTCCCGACTTAGAACAAGACCAGATCCCCTTCTTTGAAGCCACACAGAGGGAAAACATCTCGACAGTAGCAACCAACTGTGGCTCAAGAGACAAAGTCAATCCAAGGGATCGAATCTGAAGGTCTTGAATGAAAAGAGAACAGAGTTAATGCAAGAAATGGGAAAAGGTGTCTGAAGATGTGTACCGACTGCCTCAAGAAGAGGATGCCACGGTGGGAGCCGGAGTGGGAACAATCGAGATGAAAAACACAAGGACCGACCCAGGGCGGTGAGGACAGGGACTGGGTAAGACACGGCAGTCAGATCAGCTAACCTGGGTGAAGACCGTGACTTCTCCAGGACGTGGGTGGGTGGGTGGGGTCAGGGACAAGAAGGTGACAGCAGCAAAGAGGACAAGGCCCAGAGAGCAGGGCTGGGCTGCAGGGAATTTTGGGACAAAAGAATGGGGAGAGGGAGAAGAGATGTTTTTTAAGTGGAAATCAAATGCCTCAGCTGAAGACAGATTTGATTCTGCAGAGAGCTCCACAGGCCCAGGCTCAAACAACAGAGGGAGCAATTCAATGTTTTGGCACATTTTTGAATTTCAGATAAACGGGCCTTCTGGCTCCTACTCTGGAGGGAACAGTTCAAATAGTCCCCAACACCCTTACCTTCCTTGAACCCATCTGAGAATGAGGTCACAGTGCAAACACTGGACGAAATCCAAGTAGACTCAGGCCCTCCCAGAGAGCTGAGCTGCGAGCTCACTCACCCATGTCCCCTGCACAGGCGACAAGCGCTGACTGCCAACGCCTGGTGTCATGGGCAGGGCTCCCGCATGGCCTGGACTTGTGGCCCCCAGATCACCCGTGAGGGCGTTAGGTCACGTCACAGATGTGATCATCCAGGTGGGCCTGAATGACCCCAGGAGCCCCGGATGCTCGTGGCAGGGGTCAGCAGTGGGGTTTGGGTGTGAGGGTCCCACGGCCGGCCATTGCCGTGTTTTGAGAGCCCCCAAGAAGGCCCAGGCCCAGGGCCGGAGCCACTCTGTCCTCAGATCGGGGGAAGGCTGCCAGGAGCCTGTGAGGGCTTCTGCCAAGAGCCTCGGGTGAGGGCGCAGCCCGGCCCAGCCCGGGGTGTGGGGTCCTGCTGGCAGGGCCTTCTGGCCCGCAGGACTGGGAGCCACAGATGGGTGTGCCCTCCGTCTGTGGTAATGGCTGTGGAGCAGGCAAAAGGCATACATGGTTGGGCTGATGTGAGTAGGAAGCCTTTGGGGTCTGCGGAGGGCAGGGGGTTCAGGTTCAGGGGCAGGCCCTTCACGGACCCCCACTGGGCACCTAGAAGGAAGGTGGAGGTGGGCAGTCTGGAGCAGGACAGGGCCCCCGCAGAGAGATAGTCTCCGAAATGCCTCCAGGCACAGGTGCAGAAGCCTAGCACCTGGGGGGAGGGCTGCCAGAAGGGGTCCCCCTGCCCAGCACAGGGCAGCATCTGCTGTCACGCCTACTATTGCAACACTCCCTCACCCCCACGAAAGGTGAAGGGGAGCAAATAACCCTAAGATAAAGGGATGGAATGGAAGTTATGAGGAAGCATTAAATCAGCAAGTGTCCTATCAGCAATCAGAGAG
>RCUC01088284.1:0-17961 GCA_003697995.1 Taxidea taxus jeffersonii | reverse complement strand
TTTATTTATTTATTTGAGAGAGAGACAGAGTGAGACAGCATGAGAGGGGAGGTCAGAGGGAGAAGCAGACTCCCCATGGAGCTGGGAGCCTGATGTGGGACCCGATTCCAGGACTCCGGGATCATGACCTGAGCCAAAGGCAGTTGCTTAACCAACTGAGGCACCCAGGCGCCCTCATATCTTCTTTTGAGACATATAACTATGTTTTCTTTTAAGACTTTTATAGTTTTAGCTCTTACATTTACGTTTTTGATACATTTTGATTTAATGTTTGTGTATGGTGAGAGGTAGGCATACAAATTCGTTCTTTTGCATGTTGACATCCAGTTGTCTCAGCAACATTTGTTGAAAAGATTATTCCTTCCTCCATTAAATAGTCTTGGCACCCTTGTTGAAAATCAATTGACATAAATGTTAAGTAACTTTTTATTTAACTTTTAATTTTTCCTTAAGTTAATAATTGCCTTTTTTCTTTTGTATAATTTTCCATGTATCTAGCTCTAATTTTTTCCCATATGTCTCATCAGACCTATAAAAATACTTGTTCATATTATTTTTCAAATATTTAACATGTCAGATACTTTATCAGTTTTTTCTCTGGAGATTTTCTTGCAGTTTTTTCTGTCCTCTTATTTAGGACATGTTGTTTCTGGGTCTGTGGCACAGCTGCCATTCCAAGGATTTTCTTTCATCCATTTTGTGTGTGGATCCAGCATTCCATTCCCGGTATCTATTGCCTTTCTCTTTCTGGTTTGCCAAAGCACATTTTGTAGTAAACTACTTAAAATGAGAGGTAAGAATTTGATGCTGAAAGAAGTCTATATTCTACCTTTTGATATATATTGATCTTATTTTTTTTAAAGATTTTATTCATTCATCTGACAGACAGAGAGATCACAAGTAGGCAGAGAGGCAGGCAGAGAGAGAGAGAGGGGGAAGCAGGCTCCCCGCCAAGCAGAGAGCCCGATGCAGGACTCGATTCCAGGACCCCGAGACCACGACCTGAGCCGAAGGCAGCAGCCCAACCCACTGAGCCACCCAGGCGCCCTTGATTTTATTTTTATATTAATCCTATATTGATAGTTTGGTTGGTATGGAATTCTAGATTAATGATCTTTTTTTTTTTTTCAGAATTTTAAAGGCACTGCCACATTGTCTTCTGTCTTCTAATACTGTATTGAGATGCCATTCTGATGCCTGTTCCTTTTTCCACCCTTTTTTGAATTCTTTTAGGATCTTCTCTTTTTTTTAAAGCTTTTATTTATTCATTTGACAGACAGAGATCACAAGTAGGCAGAGAAGCAGGCAGAGAGAGGAGGAAGCAGGCTCCCTGCTGAGCAGAGAGCCCGACGTGAGGCTCGAACCCAGGACCCTGGGATCACGACCTGAGCTGAAGGCAGAGGCTTTAACCTGCTGAGCCACCCAGGTGCCCAGGATCTTCTCTTTTTGCATAACATTCTGATTTCATAAAAATGTATCTTGATGTGCTTCTATTTTCTTTATGTTGGACACATAGCACATTATTTAATCCAGAAGGATTTGTTCAGTTCAGGAAAATTTTCTTGTATTTCTCTTATAATCCTGTTTTTTTCATTTTATCTCATATCCTGTTTTCTCTTTTTTTGAACTCCTATTAGTCAGACATTGGACAATTTGGCTTGATTTTCCAACTTTCTTTCTTATTTCCTATTTCTATCTCTGTTGGCTCTTGCTCTTAGAACCTTGTTCCTTATTTGTTTGCAATTTTTGATCATCATTTACATTTCTTGGAACTGTATCTATGGAAATTCCCCAGGGCCTGGATTGAAGATGAGCTCATCCAGAGAGAATTGCATTGCTTCCCGCCTGGTGCTTGGTGGCACTATAACCTAAAACCAATTTAAATTCTTGCCATTTTGTTTTTAGGATCAACAAAACATTTAGGCAGAAAAGCAACGCTTGGGGTTATAAATTCTTTGCTAGTATTTAAAAGAAAAAAAGTAAAAGATCTCTACTAGGCACCTAGGTTCCAGACAAGCAATTTTCTATGGTGTCCCCTAAGGCAGTGTGGGTGTGAGTATACTTTAAATCCACTCTTCCATGACAATATAGGGGTTCTGACTTTATGGTGGGGACCTTCTGTTAGATTTCTAACCCCAGAAAAGCCCTGAGCTCTGCCATGGTGGCATCCAGTGAGGCCATCACCATATCTAAATTCAACTTCTTAGCAAAGCCCATAAGGCAAAACCAGCTTACAGTGCTTAGCTTATCTCTCTCAGTACCAGCTTTAACTTACTTTTTGGTCACACAGTCTATATTTTCTTGTCAGCTCATAAAAGCATTTAAAAAATAACCTTTTGAGGCAAAAAATCTAGAATAGCTAAAATAATCTGAAAAAAAAACAGTAAAGTGGTATAAATAATTCTATATGATGTTAAGGCTGACTACGTACCTATAGTAATTAAGACAGTGTGTTATTGGCAGAAGGAAAGACACACAGATCAGTGGAACTGAATAGAGAACCCAGGAATAGACCTTCACAAATATGCCAAATTGATTTTTTTTTAAGATTCCATTTATTTATCTGACAGAGAGAGACCACAAGTAGGCAGAGAGGCAGGCAGAGAGAGAGAGAGAGGAGGAAGTAGGCTCCCCGCGGAGCAGAGAGCCTGACTCGGGACTCCTTCCCAGGACCCTGAGATCATGATCTGAGCTGAAGGCAGAGGCTTAACCCACTGAGCCACCCAGGCGCCCGCCAAACTGATTTTTTAAAGAGAAATAATAATACCTTTTTATGTTTTTCTTTCAAGTCTCTATTTGTTTTAAAGAATTTTAAAGATTTTATTTATTTGTTTTACAGAGAGAGAGAGAAATCACAAGCAGGCAGAGAGGCGGGCAGCGAGAGGAGGAAGCAGGCTCCCTGCTGAGCAGAGAGCCCGATGTGGGGCTCGATCCCAGGACTCCGAGATCACAACCTGAGCCGAAGGCAGAGGCTTAACCCACTGAGCCACCCAAGTGCCCTATTTATTTTAAAACTTTTAAAAGATTTTATTTATTTATTTGCAAGCATGAGTTGGGGGAGAAGGACAGAGGGGGAGGAAGACAGAGGAAACAGACTCCCTGCTGAGCATGGAGCCTGATGCAGGGCTCTATTGTAGACCCCCAGAGATCATGACCTGAGCTGAAGGCAGACACTTAATCCATTGAGCCACCCAGGCTCCCCTCAAGTTTTTATTTAAATTCAAATTGGTTAACATATAATGTAGTATTGGTTTCAGCAGTAAAATTCAGTGATTCATTACTTACATATAATAGTGCTCATCATAAGTGCCCTCTTTTTATTTTTAAAAAATATTTTATTTATTTATTAGAGTGGGGAGAGGAGAGAGATCATGAACCGGGGGTGGGGGCAGAGGGAAAGGGAAGCAGACTTCCTGTTGAGCAGGGAACCTGATGTGGGGCTCAATCCCTGGACCCTGATATCGTGACCTGAGCCGAAAGCAGCAGCTGATGCCCAACAAGTGCATTCCTTAATGCCCATCACCCATTTAGCCCATTCCCCCCCCCCTTCTTTCTAGCAACCCTCAGTTTGTTTTCTATAGTTAAGAGTCTCTTATGGTTTGCCTCCCTCTCTGTTTTTTTCTTATTTTATTTTTCCTTCCCTTCCACTATGTTCTTCTGTTTTGTTTCTTGAATTCCAAATATGAGTAAAATCAAATGGTATTTTTCTTTCTCTGACTTATTTCACTTAAAATAATATACTCTAGTTCCATCCACATTGTTGCAAACGGCAGGATTTCATTCTTTTTGATGGCTGAGTAATATTCCTGTGTGTGTGTGTGTGTGTGTGTGTGTGTGTGTGTGTGTGTATCACCACTTATTTGTCCATTCATCAGTTGATGGACATCATCATTTGGGCTCTTTCCATAATTTGGTTCTTATTGATAGCGGTGCTGTAAACATTGTGGTGCACATGCCCCTTTGAATCAGTATTTTTGTATCCTTTGAATACTTAGTAGTGCAATTGCTGGGTCATAGGATAGTTCTATTTTTTTTTTTTAAAGATTTTATTTATTTATTTGACAGAGATCACAAGTAGGCAGAGAGGCAGGCACAGAGAGAGGGGGAAGCAGGCTCCCCGCCGAGCAGAGAGCCCGATGCGGGGCTCGATCCCAGGACCCTGAGATCATGACCTGAGCCGAAGGCAGAGGATCAACCCACTGAGCCACCCAGGCGCCCCAGGATAGTTCTATTTTAACTTCTCGAGGAACCTCTATACTGTTTTCCAGAGTGGCTGCACCAGTTTGCATTCCCAACAGTGTCAGAGGTTTCCCCTTTCTCTGCATCCTCCCCAACATCTGTGTTTTTTTTTTTCCTGAGTGGTTAATTTTAGCTATTCTGATCATTGTGAGGTGGTATCTCATTGTGGTTTTGATTTGTATTTCCCTGATGATGAGTGATGTTGAGTATTTTTTCATGCATTTGTTAGTCATTTATATGTCTTCTTTGGACAGATGTCTGTTCATGTCTTTGGCCTATTTCATGGCCTATTTGTCTGTTCATGTCTTTGGCCTAAGGAAGAGAGAGGGAGAGATTTTTTTTAATTAAAGATTTTATTTATTTATTTGACAGAGATCACAAGCAGGCAGAGAGACAGGCAGAGAGAGAAGGAGGGGAAGCAGGCTCCCTGCTGAGCAGAGAGCCCGATTCGGGGCTCAATCCCAGGACCCTGGGATCATGACCTGAGCGGAAGGCAGAGGCTTAACCCACTGAGCCACCCAAGCGCCCCGTCTTTGGCCTATTTCTTAACTGGATTATTTATTTTGGGGGTGTTGAGTTTGATAAGTTCTTCATAGATTTTGGATACTAGTCCTTTATCCAATATGTCATTTGCTTCTTCTCCCATTCAGTAGGTTGCCTTTTAGTTTTGTTGATTGCTTCCTTTACGTGCAGAAGCTTTTTGTCTTTATGAAGTCCCCAATAGTTCATTTTTTTAAAAAAGATTTTACTTATTTATCCGACAGACAGAGATCACAAGTAGGCAGAGAGGCAGAGAGAGAGAGGAGGAAGCAGGCTGTCCGCAGAGCAGAGAGCCCAATGCGGGGCTCGATCCCACGACCCTGGGATCATGACCCGAGCTGAAGGCAGTGGCTTTAACCCACTGAGCCACCCAGGCACCCCCCCAATAGTTCATTTTTGCTTTTGTTTCCGCTGGCACCACAGACGTGTCTAGTAAGAAGTTGCTGCAGTCGAGGTTAAAAAGGTTGCCTTTTCTCTTCTAGGATCTTGATGGTTTCCTGTCTCACATTTAGGTATTTCATCCATTTTGGATTTATTTTTGTGTATTGTGTAAGAAAGTGGTCCAGTTTCATTCTTCTGCATGTGGCTGTCCAATTTTCTGAACACCATTTGTTGAAGAGACTGTCTTTTTTTCATTGGATATTCCTTCCTGTTTTGTCAGAGATTAGTTGGCCAGATAGTTGTAGGTCCATTTCTGGGCTCTCTATTCTGTTCCATTGATCTATGTGACTGTTTTTGGGATAGTACCATATGGTCTTGATAATTACAGCTTTGTAACACAGCTTGAAGGCTGGAATTGTGATGCCTCCCACTTTGCTTTTCTTTTTCAACATTTGGCTATTCAGGGTCTTTTCTGGTTCCATACAAATTTTATTTTATTTTATTTTTTCTTTTTAAAGATTTTATTTATTCATTTAACAGACAGAGATCACAAGTAGGCAGAGAGGCAGGCAGAGAGAGAGGAAGAGAAGAAGGCCTCCCGCTGAGCAGAGAGCCGGATGCGGGGCTCGATCCCAGGACCTTGGGATCATGATCCAAGCTGAATGCAGAGGCTTTAACCCACTGAGCCACCCAGGCGCCCCAATACAAATTTTAGAGTTGTTTGTTCTAGCTCTGTGAAAAATGCTGGTGTTATTTTGATTGGGACTGCACTGAATGTGTAGATTGCTTTGGGTAGTATAGACCGTTTAACAATGTTTGTTCTTCCAATCCATGAGCATGGAATGTCTTCCCGTTTCTTTGTGCCTTTTTCAATTTCTTTCATTAGCATTCTATAGTTTTCAGAGTACAGGTCTTTTACCTCTTTGATTAGGTTTATTCTTAGGTATCTTACAGTTTCTGGTACATTTGTAAATGGGATTAATTCCTTGATTTCTCTTTCTGCTGATTTTTTAGTGGTGTATAGAAATGCAACAGATTTCTGTATGTTGATTTTATATCTTGAAACTTTTCTGAATTCGTCTATCAGTTCTAGCAATTTTTTGGTGCAGTCTTTTGTTTTTTTTACATAGAGCATCATGTCATCTGCAAATAGTGAAAGTTTGACTTCTTCCTTGCTGATTTGGTTGCCTTTTATTTCTTTCTGTTGTCTGATTGCTGAGGCTAGGACTTCCTGTACTATGTTGAACGATAGTGGTGAAAGTGAACATCCCTGTCATGTTCCTGACCTTCTGGGAAAAGCTCTCAGATTTTCCCCCATTGAGGATGATATTAAGTGTGGGTCTTTCACATATGGATGGCCTTTATGATGTTGAGGTATATTCCTTCTTCTGTACTGTTGTTTGTTGGGAGATTTTTATTACTGATTCAATTTCTTTGCTGGTTATGATTCTGTTCAATTTTTCTATTTCTTTCTGCTTCAGTTTTGGCAATTTATGTTTCCAGGAGTCTTCCAGGTTGCCCAATTTGTTGGCATATAATTGCTCATAATATTCTGTTAAAATTGTTTGCATTTTTTTCAGTATTCATTGTGATCTCTCCTTTCATTCATGATTTTATTTATTTGAGTCCTTTCTCTTTTCTTTTTGATAGGGGCTTATTAATTTTGTTACGTCTTTCAAAGAAACCAGCTCCTAGTTTCATTGATCTGTTCTTTTTTAAAAAATTTCTATATCATTTATTTCTGCTCTTATCTTATTATCTTATTATTTTCCTTCTTTTGCTGGCTTTAAGGTTTATTTGTTGTTCCTTTTCCAGCTCCTTTAGGTGTGCTATTAGGTTTTGTTGCCAAACTGGTTTTTGACAAAGGTGCAAAAGCAATTCAATGGAGGAAGGTTCACTTTCTCAACAAATGGCCCTGGACCAGCTGGACACCCATAGGCAATAAAATGAACCCCGACCTAAACTTTACACCTTATACAACAATGAACTCAAAATAGATCACAGACTTACGTGTGAAACATAAAAATATACAACTTTTACTTTTAGAAAATAAAATAAGAAAAAATTCATCAGGGTCTAGGGCTAGGCAAAGCTTCTTAGACTTTACATCAAAAGTACAATCCATAGAAGGAGAAGTTAATAAATTGGATCCTAACAGAACTGAAAACCTTCGCTCTACGAAAGATTCCTTTAAGAGGATGAAAAGACAAATGATAGATCTGGAGAAAGCACTTATCAGACAAAGTACTTTATCTAGAATACTTAAAGAAGTCCCAAAACTCAATAGTTATAAAAAAGGGGGGGAGAAATAGCCCAATTAGAAAATGGGCAAAAGGCATGAACAGACCCTTCACCAAAGAAGATAAATGGATGGCAAAAAACACATTAAAACATGTGCAACATCATCATCCATCAGAGAAATGAGAATTAAAACTACAATGATATATCACTACAGACCTATCAAAATGGCAAGAATAAAGAAACTACTGACAACACCAGATGTTGGTGAAAATGTGGAGCAACTGGATCCCACATACATTGCTGGTAAATGGTAAAGTGACTCTGGAAAGCAGTTTGGCAGTTTCTTCTAAAACTAAACATGTGATTACCTTCCTACCCAGTAATTGCACTTGTCCTTTAGTGAGGTAGATAGTTAAATTATGGCACACTCATTGCACAGAATACTCAGCAAGAAGACTATTGATAAGTAGGATGGACTTCAAGGGCATCATGGAGGAAGAGCTGATTTTTCAACAAATGGTCCTGGAGCAATTGGACACCCACAGGCAAAAATAGGAAAAAAGCCAATCTTAAAAGGTTTCATACTGTATGATCCCATTTATATAACATTCTTGAAAAAAAGTTATAAAGATGGAGAACAAATTAGTGGCTGACAAGGGTTAGGGATGGGGGTAGATATGGCTATAAAAGGATAGCACAAGGGAGCCTGATAGTAATGTCATAGTTCTGTATGGTGATTGTGGTGGTGGTTATGGGAATTTACAAACATATTGCATAAAACCACACACACACACACATAAATGCATGTAAGACTGGTGAAATACGAATAAACTCTGTGGATTGTACCAATGTTAATTTCCTGGTTTTAATACTGTACTGTTACCACTGTGGGGAACCAGGTGAAGAGATAGGGAAACCTTCTTCTATTTCTTGGGGGGCCACCTTGTGTGAATCTATAATTATTTTTCAACAAGTTTAAAAACATCTTAATTTTGGGGCACCTGGGTGGCTCAGTTGGTTAAGCGTCTGCCTTCGGCTTGGGTCATGATCCCAGAGTCCTGAGATCAAGCCCCGCATCGGGCTCCCTGCTCTGTAGAGAGCCTGCTTCTCCCTTTCCCTCTGCCTGCCTCTCTGCTTACTTGTGCTCTCTATCACCCTGTCAAATAAATAAATAAATAAATAATCTTAAAAAAAATCACTGATTTTTTTCTATTGTTTTTTTCCAAGGGAGATTAAAAAAAAAGATTTTATTTATTTATCCAACAGAGAGAGAGAGAGATCACAAGTAGGCAAAGAGGTAGGCAGAGAGAGAGGAGGAAGCAGGCTCCCTGCTGTGCAGAGAGCCAGATGTGGGGCTCGATCCCAGGACCCCGGGATCATGACCTGATCCAAAGGCAGAGGCTTAACCCACTGAGCCACCCAGGTGCCCTTTCAAAGGAGATTTGATGGGATTTAAGGGTTTAAGGATTGTGATATTTGGATAGATCTTCCGGGTGGTTTCTTAGAAGATGTATATGAGGGAGGGCAAGACTAGAATCAGAAAGATACATTTCCTTGATTCTAGGAGGCATTTTGTTTATATTTTAACATCTAAATTGGGATGTTTCATTATAACTATCAGCCAGACAGTAGTAATAATGTATTTGTCACACCTACTCAGAAGATTCAAAACGTGCAAAATGGGTGTCCGAGGCTTGGAAGAAAATTCTAGAGACAGAAGAGGAACACTCTTAAGAAATGCTACATCGCCAAAGCCCTAGATGGCATGCACAGAGGACTATATTGTGTGAACAATCATGGACATCTAAGACAGTATGGAAAAAAAAAAAGGAATCAGAGGCATGAGGCTCTGAATGTGAAGTTTTGGGAATACTGTTACCATGCTACTCTTTTTAAATTTCCTTTTTATGTATGCACTAGAGTGAACTATTACAAGAATCTGTATCTATATAAATCTACACTTTCAATAAATATAAAATAAAAAATCAAAGTTATAAGAAAGCATGGCATTTGCCACCTTTTTTCCTTAGCGGAAGCTACAATAACGGTTCAGTTTTACAACTCAGGGGGTCCAGGCAAGGGTAATAGTCTAAAGTGAAAGCAGGGGTACGCCTGGGTGGCTCAGTCGGTTAAGCGGCTGCCTTCAGCTCAGGTCATGATCCCAGGTTTCTGGAATCCCGCATCAGGCTCCTTGCTCGGCAGGGAGCCTGCTTCTCTCTCTGCCTCTGCCTGCTGCTCCCCCTGCTCGTGCACGCTCAATCTCTCTCTCAGACAAATAAATAAAATCTTAAAAAAAAAAATAGGGGCACCTGGATGGCTCGGTGGGTTAAGCCTCTGCCTTCGGCTCAGGTCATGATCTCAGGGTCCTGGGATCGAGCCCCGCATCAGGCTCTCTGCTCAGCAGAGAGCCTGCTCCCCCGCCCCTGCCTGCCTTTCTGCCTACTTGTGATCTCTGTCCCTGTCAAATAAATAAATAAAGTCTTAAAAAAAAAAATAATAAAGTGAGAGTAGGACCGTGATTCGAGGGGAGCGAATCCTAGAAAAACTAAGAAGGAAAAATCGACTCACCTCGGTGAATTATCGGGGGGGGGGCACAGATGAACGGGTAAGGAAATCCAGGGTGGTTTCCAGGTGGTTTGGGCGACGGAGGGGATGTGGAGACCTGCGTGGGAGGGAGAGGAGGAGCGGGCGTGCCCGGGTTGTTCGTTTTAGTAGACAACGCGTGAGGAGCTTGCTGGCTATGCTGACGGAAAAAGATGAATGAAGTCTTCGTAATCGCTCCGCGCGGGGAGCTGGGTGACGCGGCCCGTGGCTCTTTCTCCATCTATTCTACACCTCAGAGCAGTTTGTGAGGGGTGGGAAGGTAGAGTCTGCGGGCCCCGCGGAAACGCCTTCTTACCTAGCACTCTCAGGTCTGGGCCACAGCTTGCTGGGGCCCGCCCATGGCTGTGATTGGCTGGAGCTAGGGGCCGTGGGCGGGCCCGGGCTTTAGGAACTGCTCAGCGATTGGCTGGCAGGGGCCCAAGGGACCTAAATCAAACTATTGGCACCGCCCTTCCAGAGAGCAGGAGCCTGTTTCCACTCAGCCCTTAGACTGGTAAACGAACTATAGTCGTAGTGGTCAGTGAACAATCCCCTCGGCCATCGCTCCTTCCCGGAGTCGGGCTGTGAGAGGAGAGCTGGGATTGGCCAACTTGCAGGGGGCGGGGCGGGCTCGGCCGTAGTCAGGCTTGGCTTCTGGACTGAAGCCTGTCCTGCGCGTTGATTGGGCCGCGGGGTTGTCAATGTTACTGGGAGGCGTGGCCGACGCTAATAAAGTGTGGGACCCGCGCGGTAGCTGCGGTAAGTTCTACCGCAGCTGGAGCTTTGGTTTGTTAGGTGGAGGAGGAGCTTGGCGACTCCGTAGACTTCAGTCGCAGCGTTTCCCCGGCCAGGTATCTGGCCGCAGCCTCAGGAGACAAGACGGATCCCTCAACAGTGACAGAAATGTGAGTTGCCCCTGGTGTGGGGGGCTCGACACCCCCTTGCTAACTCCCACCCCCAGCGCCGGACTCTGCGGGACGGAAAATGGCGCATTGCAGCAACTGCTGCGACGCGGGGAACCACCACCGCGCGCCGCCCCCAGACCTGGCCGCCCCTGGGAAGGAAGGGCAACGCCCCATTCCTGCAGCAGTTACAGCTAGCACCCCTCGGGGGCGGGTAGGGGCGCGGGGGTCCCACTTTCATGGCACTCGCATTCTCTCCTCTGGCTTGCGGGGCGCCCCATTCAGTCTCGGTAATAGTGAATCTGCCCGGGACTGGGCGAAGGTGGGGCATGGAGAGACATCGGGGAGGGGGTTCGAGACCCTTTCTTGTTGTGTGATCGAATCTGTACTTAGGGCTTCTAGAAACACTAAAGGGTGCACCTGCCAGTTAGTAACTTAAGTTGCCCTGCGATCACCGGATTTATGTGTGCCCCTCGCCCCGTCTGTGCTGTGTTACCTTACTCGCCCACCCCCTCTTAGCAGTGAGCAAAGATTCAGAAACTTACCCCACAGTTCTTTGGCGCCAGGTGAGCAGCTCAGAAAGACTCAGGAGGCAGTGGCATGTGATTCCAAGCAGCCATTCATCTCAAGGCCACCTGTATAGGAGGTGTTTTCTCATCATCCGGACCAGGCCAACTTGGAAGAGAAATAGAACAGAGGATCTCACTTCCTCCAACAATTCAATTTAGTGTCTGACCATCTTCAACACAACCCGCATCCCAAGATCCTGAGGGAGAACTGTGGCAAGATGAATGAAGTATATCCCTCTTAGGACCACCATATATTTAATAGAGACTTTTCTTTCTTATTATTGTCTGGAGTCCTGGCTTGTCTTAGTGTGTTGCTTCTCTTAGTGACAAAAAGGGGAAAATATTTCCTTATGTGACATATGGGTTATGACTACTCCTGGATATTTTATTGCTGAGTGTTCCCAACTCCCAACAAATAGTAAGTGAAATGGTCCCTTCAAATGCTTTATAACCATTTCACTTTTTCTCTATTTGATTTCTGCAGGGTTTTTTTTTTGAAGATTTTATTTATTTATTGGACAGACAGAGATCACAAGTGGGCAGAGAGGCAGGCAGAGAGAGGGGGATTTAGGCTCTGTGCTCAGCAGAGAGCCGGGTGCGGGGCTCCATGCCAGGACCCTGGGACTATGACCCGAGTTGAAGGCAGAGGCTTTAACTCACTGAGCCACGCAGGTGCCCCAAAGTACTAATTACCACCTGAACGGGATTTGAACCCTGGACCCTCAGATTAAAAATCTGATGCTCTACCGACTGAGCTACCCAGGCTCACAGAGTAGCTCAGTTCTGATTTCTGCGGTTTTAACTGTATGTGCCTTTTGGCCAAGCCCTAAAATTCCATTTTTTCCTCCCACACACTGGGGAGGAGAGGGATGGACTGGTTCCCAACAGCACACATGTGGGATGAACTGAAAGAAATGGGAAAAGCATGGTGACAAGCAAGGCATCACGAGGTCTCTGACCTTAAAATTGTCATTGGTGCCACCATCCTGGACTTCTTCCAAGACCAAATACTAGCTGCTACCTACTAGCTGAGTTTTCCACCTTTCAGAGAACTAGATTGCCTAGCTCATTAGTAACACAAGACTCTTGTGCCTTCCATGACTTTGTATCTTTTTTCTTTCTCTTTCTTTGTGCTTTAGAGGGAGAGGAGAAAGTAATTTCTTTAATGGGGTTGAGTTGGGCATAGTCTGCTAGTAAAGCCTCTCTGAAGAGTTCTCTTTCTAGTCCAAAAAAAAAAAAAAATTTCACTTAAGGAGGAAGAATTTTCTGGGTATCAGTTCTGTTGTGTGTAGTTAAGGCATTTCCTTTTTGTGACGATTTAATTCCTAATGCATTTACTCTTGGACTGCTCCTATGAGGTATGTTTTGTGAGATTCTGCGCCTATATGAGTTCTTACTGTAACTTCTATTCTCCATAAAGTTTGAGAGCTCTCCCTCTGTTGGTGCATTCTTTCTTGGGAGAGAAAAATCTCACGCCTTAGGTTAGATTTCTGGGAATTCTTCAGAAGGTGAACTTAGTCTCCATGTGTTGGGACATGGAAAGGATTTTATCTTGAAGACCTCCACTAGATTCATTCCTTCTAAGGCTAAGGGAAAGAAAGAATCTCTGTGTGTAGTAGTGTAAACCAAGATTTTTCTTTGGGACATGAAGACCTAGGGGAGCTTCCTGAGACTTGATGACAAATCTAGAAAAGGAAGGGACATGCTCTATGATGCATGTATGTCAAAGACCATTACCATATTCTTGCTTCCTGTCTGTGCTCCTGGAACAGTTTCATAACTAACACAATTGCCTGGCACCCCAGGTTTATCTAAGTGAAACACCCATCTCCTCTGCCAAAAACAAAGCAAGCGAACAGTCCTGACTTAAATCTACCTACAGAAGCCTTGCCTTTGGTGATTCTCCAAGTTGTCCTTACCACAGCTGCCCCAGTATACTAATCATTGTGTGAAACAACTAATAGCTGGTTTCCCCTAAGTGGAGTCTGTCAACTTGCTTGTGTTCTTTAGGCTTTGCATAAAAGAGCTGTTCAGACTGTAAGTGTTAGTCTTTTGTATGAATTTCTCTTAACCTGGATAGGAATTTTCCAGTTTGACTTCATGTCAAAGACTTCTTCTTCTTCTTTTTTTTTTTTTTAAGATTTTATATATTTTTTTGACAGAGAGAGACACAGTGAGAGAGGGAACACAAGCAGGGGGAGTCAGAGAGGGAGAAGCAGGCTTCCTGCTGAGCTGAGAGCCCGATACGGGACTTGATCCTAGGACCCTGGGATCATGACCTGAGCTGAAGGAAGACACTTAATGACTGAGCCACCCAGGGGCCCCAAAAGGCTTCTTTCTGACAGGCAGGGAAGTGCCATTTAGTCCAAGGCTGGCACCTTTGTCCCTGTAGCCATTGTGCCAGAGGATGTTTGAATTTAGGTCAAAGCCACCCTGAATGTCCCTGGACCCCCCCCCCCCCAAATGTTGTTACAGGATCTTTCATCTTTTGCTTCTTCCTCTATGCTGCATCTCCCTCCTTGGTGTTGCCAAGAAGTTAGAATCCCTTCTGGTTGCATGGAGCCTCATAACCATAGCGTTTGTGATACGGGGCCATAATGCACGTGATTCCTTTCTTGTCTTAGTTACTTTGTGTATTTGGTCCACCTCCCTCCACAGGTCTGCTCCAGCTCAGCCTCCCACTGAAGGGGCAGAAGGGACTGCCCCAGGAGGGGGCCCCCCTGGCCCTCCTCCTAATACAACCAGTAACAGACGACTACAGCAAACCCAGGCCCAAGTGGAGGAAGTAAGTGGAGAGCTTTTTCTCTGAGAGTTTCCAGATGATGAAAGTTTAGAACCTTTTTTTTTTTTTAAATAGAGGGGTGGCTAAAAGCTCTGGGAAGCAAGGCATCCCTGAGTTACACAGGACCAGACTTGAGATTCTGTTGTTTCTCACCTGTCTCTAGCAGGGAAACTTACTAGCTTTGTTTCTGTACCCCCTCAGGTGGTAGACATCATGCGTGTGAATGTGGACAAGGTCCTGAAGAGAGATGAGATACTGTCAGAGCTGGATGACCGAGCTGATGCCTTGCAAGTGGGAGCGTCACAGTTTGAGAGCAGCGCTGCCAAGCTAAAGAGGAAGTATTGGTGGAAAAACTGCAAGGTGAGTTTTCTTGTCCTCTCTGCCTTCTCTTCCTGGGCCTCAACTCCTGGAAGAAAAGAAAACACTCAGGTTCTACCTTCCTCACCTCTCGTAGCACTGAGGAACTTTGAGGGGAGGAAATCCGCAAGCCTCCTTGAGATGCAGTACCCAGAATTGGCCACCAGGGTAGGCTAGAGCACTCAGAACCACTAACTGGGTGCCAGCCATACTCTGAGGAGTTGGGAAGTGGTCAGTTGGGCTGCTTTTTCCCCAAAGACCCCTGGGAAAATCTTGCCTAGTCCTTCCCCCCACACAGCCAACATTAATGCGATGGCTAGGATAGGTCTATACTTAAATACCTACAGCTTTTAGGAATGAGCTGAATACTTCACAATAGAAAATGAACCAACTGACTAAAGACCCGGTGTCTGCACCTCCATGGCATTCCTTTCAAAGCCTCAGACAAAAGGAGCCAAGCGAGATGGAGCGAGCCATAGACGCTAGGTTGTTTCTGGGAAGCCTCAGCTGTGGTGCAGGGGTGGTTGTCTCATGGGGAACTGGAGGGTTGGGCCCTTCCCGAGAGACCCGCCTATTTCCTGGGGGATGAGTGGTTTCTTCCACCGTCCCCAGGTTGGAGGAAGTTCTTTTCCCACATCTCTAGTGGGAACATCCTCTTTCTTCTTCCCCAAATCCAAGGACCCATTTTTTGGTCAATGTTTCCTCAGATGATGATCATGCTGGGAGCTATCTGTGCCATCATCGTGGTAGTTATTGTAAGTAAGTATCGCTGAGATTGCTGGTGGGGTGAAGAGGTGGGAAGGTCCTGGAGTCTTCTCCCAGCCTTGTCTGCCCGCCTGCCTGCCTGGGGAGTGGGGCTGCTCTCACTGAGGTATGGAGATTGCTGCTGTGGGATCGTCACCTGGTTCAGGAGGGAGGAAGGGCAAAGACAAGGGACTTCCTTGATGGACAAGCCTTCCCTCTGCAAGATCTTGTGGGAAGATGGTCCTTCCTATTCTGAGGAAGTGGGGCTGTGCTGTTTGTCACTGGGTTGGGTCAGAGGGAGACCACGGGGATGGGACACCTGCAACTGAAAGGCCTGAATGTCTAGTAACTTGATGTAATTTGCCCTCTTGTTTTCTCCTGTCTCTTTCTCTTTTCCATCTGGGACTTCCTGATTCCTGTGTCCAGTCTACTTTTTTACTTGAGAATGTGCCACCTCTTCCCTGTGCTCCATTGCCATCCAAACTCACATCCCTCTCCCTCTGTTTGCTCTCTCAACGAACGTCCCCATCTACCTTCCTCCACCCTGTCCTGGCTTCTCCATCGCCCATTCTTCCTTTTCTGTTGCTCTCATTTGCACTGTGTCCCTCAACACTAGAAATGCTGCTCTTGGCACAGTCTTGAAGTAACTCCCTGAAGAGCCACAGCTGGCACCTCCCTATCCCCTTCTTATGTGCTCTCAAGTTCCCCAAAGCCAAAAAGAATTGGAGGCCAAGAGAAGAAGAAGGTGTGTAGCCAAGGTGATATGCCCAAGAAGATGTCAAGATTGGGGAAGGAGAAGGGTGTTGGTGCTCATGGTGTCATCAGGAAAGGCCAGGTCACTGGCGGGAGGGGGCTGGGAACAGCAGGGAGAAGGGCAGCTCACTCAGGACTGCCCTGATCACTAGGGGCTCTTCTCTTAGGCCAGACCTGAAAAGGAGCCTGGGGTGGGCCCGAAGTCCAACTTAGTTCTGGGGTAGTACCTTTTTAGAAAGTTAAATCTGTTTTTGCAGTTATTTCTGATCTGTCTGAGACTTTCTGTCATCAGGGATCATACAGCCTTTCACTTTGTTTTCTGGAGACCTGCAGAAGGCATGTTAATTGCAAAAGGACCAGCTTCATTCCCATCCTAGAAACAGCCCTCTAAGCTCATAACTACAAGGGGCTATCTCTCGTCCACATTTTCTGCAGGATTCTGTATTGTTTATGAGAGCACCAAATAATTTCATAGAGCCAAAGCTGGGGATTCTGAGTTAGTTTTAATTGTTGGAGAGAACGAATATTAATTATAGAGGGACAATGAGTCAAGGACCTAATCTGAAAATAACAAGCTCGGAGGAAGTCATTTGTTGCCGGCTCTTTGGGGAGGGTCCCACTTCTCCCTCTTGATAAGGTGTGAGGTGTTAGAAATGAGGATCCTTGGGCTCTTTGGGACTCCTTTCCTCTACACCCTTCCCGTGTACTTACCAAAGATAAGGATGAGGCAGGAGGTCCTTCCTGAGGCTGGCAGATTCTGAGAAGTCCAGTATACCCCCTGACCGGTCTTGGGTGGGAGGCGGGACTGTCTGTGGACAGGTATGCATGTGCACTGCTGTGCCATTATGGGCCCTCTTATCTAGAGCCACCTGTCTGTTCTTCCTGTGCTGTGTTCCCCTTCTGAACCACCTGTACCCTTCTGAGCTCCACTTTGCCTTATTTCCTTTCCTCTCTGCATGGTTTGTGGGGCGAGACAGTGGAACCTGAGGGTGGGAGGCCACAGCTGGGCTTCAGGAGAGCTTGTGGAGTGGGACAGACCCAGGCATGAGGGAAGGAGGGAGGCGGGGAGCAGCAAGGGGGAACACCCATGATCCCTTATTCCTCCCATCCTCCAGCCCACAAGGCAGAAGAGGCTGAGGCCAGGCCAGGCCCGGCCGGGCCAGGTCTGGGTGCTTCCTTTCCATGCAGCAGCATTTCATTGCACAAAACCATCTTTCCTCTCCCTTTGCCCCTGTTTCCCACATTCCCTTCGTCCTGCCCCAGGGCAGGACTGAAGAGCTGGAAGAAAGCAGTCAGTGTACCCTCCCAGCGGCCCCCCTCGAAGGTCTCCACTCTCCTCTGGGCTCTTCCTTGCCTAATGCAGGGGGTCACCGCTGGAGAAGAACTGCCACTGTCTTCGATGTGTCCTGAGCCTGGAGCAAATTCGCCCTCTTGGCCCACACAGCCCTGTCACAGGAATTCTTTCCTGGGTTTCTGTCCCTCTGAGGCTCACCAGATGTAGTTGGCTTTGTTCTTTTGGGAATGTTTGGCCTTCTACTTTCTTTCTCATCCCACCCTGTACCCTCTTCTGTGTCTTTGCTGTCCCTCTTCCCTCCCACCACCCATGTGCATGAGCAAATATGCAACCAAACCCTGGGACTTTGCAGTCAAATGAAGCTGAGCTTCCCACATCCCCTTCTTCTTTGGTTTGCCATGAGGCGATGTGGGGTTTCCACTGTGTGTCTGTCATCACCTCTGTCTTTTTTCCTACCCCCAACCTCATACTTGTATAGAATAATAACTGTTGTACTTCCATCCAAGGCATGTAGCATATTTACTGACTTCATGTATTCTGAACAAAGGCAAAAAAAAATATATATATATATATATA
>RCUC01088278.1:0-14510 GCA_003697995.1 Taxidea taxus jeffersonii | reverse complement strand
AATTGCCCTCCCTTCTTTGCTTTTCTCTAGCTCATTACCGAGGTGCAAGCCAGCAAATGCTGTCACAATGCCCAAGCTTATAAACGGTTGGTTGGGAAGTCACACCTGCTACTCTTGCTTTTATCCTTAGGAGCTAACAATGCCAGGGAAGATTTTATACTGTGTCTGAAAATGCCCCAAACGCAATCACTGTCTATAGGATAACTGATGGGGACAGCCCAGACTCAGACACAGATCCCACATGGAATCTATCTACACAGACACAGATCCACATGGAATCTAGCTGTTTTTATGGACTATAGGATAGTAATTGAGGTTAATTGCCACCGAAAGACACACACCGTATGATCTTTTTATGTCCGTTTAGTGAGATGGTTCCAGCACCGAAATCTTTTCCCAGAGGCATCACAGTGATTGGCTCTCACCATTTATACGCTCCTTACATTTATGGGTTATGCCCAAGCTAATGAGGCTAATTGCTATTGCCCCTTTAACATGTTCCTCTACCTCCTGCCTAAACATCAGACCCATTGTGTTCCTGTGCTTCACTTTTTTCACATTTTGTAGTCTTCACCTTTTAACAGCAGTTTGAAAGAGGAAAAAAAAAAGTTAGCACAAGTGGAGGTTAGCAGCCTTGACTGTTGCTCTCTGCTCAAGAGCAATTTTGTTTTTCGAGTCATAGAATAAAATGATTTAAGGAAAAGAATCCTCAGCGCTCAGGCTCTGCCTTCTAGCTTCAAAGCCTTTTACAAGCTGCAATTCATTAAAGGCAATAATCATTTGAGGCCAGTGGACCGACCTCTGCAGGGAGAAGGGCCAAGCCCTCCCACCCTACCCTCTTTCACTTTGTGTTCCCAGCCACAGAGAGCAAGAGGGGTGGAATAATGGGGCTCCCACCAGGCACGCCACTGTGGCCCTCAGCCCAGGCCTGCTTTTCTTCTCTTCCTTGCCAGGGCTCCACGCTCCACTTAGCCATTAGGTACAGGCTCTTCTCTCCTCGGGCTGCATGTGTCGGCTTTTCACAAAATAGTCTGCCCACATTCTGATTTCCTTTAGACAAATGAAGAATTTCCTAGCCTCTGTGCCCAACCAAGCCTAACGTTTGCCCCCATGGGACAGATTCCTCCCTCGTGGCCACTCAAGGGCAGAGAACCAAGAGGTACCACACCCCACTGTCACCGAGAGAAAGAGAGAGATAGAGAGAGTCAGTAACCTGCTGGGTCCATTGTCCCAACCTGTGCCCTCGCCTTCCCAGATGGATTTTTTTTTTTTAAGATTTTATTTATTTATTAGTTAGAGAGAGAGAGAGAGAGCACAGGCAGACAGAGAGACAGGCAGAGGCAGAGGGAGAAGCAGGTTCCCTGCCGAGCAAGGAGCCCGATGTGGGACTCGATCCCAGGACGCTGGGATCATGACCTGAGCTGAAGGCAGCTGCTTAACCAACTAAGCCACCCAGGCGTCCCGAGATGGATCTTTTATTTTACCCCTTGGCAGTTTCCCATCCACTACTGACAAATGGTTGCCTCTACATAGAGGGTATGAGCATGGCTGACTGTGGTTCTTTGTATTGGGGTCACTGAAATGAGAAGTATGTGGTCTCCGGAGGTCCCATGGATCATTCCATAGTTTGGAAGCCGCATTTCTTTTGCCTTCTGTTCTTCTGCATGTACCCAACCCAGACCTTTCTTGGAGAGAGGGGGGAAAAGTAATAAAGCACCCACAAGGCCCAACTATGGCATATTAAATTTCCTAAGAAAACACTAAATTAATTTTTATAGTTCTTTCTTTCTAGTTGCCTTTGTTCTCCTCAATTCTGCCCACTAGTTTAAAGAGGGGGAAAAGATAATACGCCCTTAAAACACTACAATTATTCCCGTGTAAGAAAGTAGATTTGGTCTCCTTTTAACAGCTGATCATTTCCTAATGGTACTGAAAACATTCAGACATTTCATCCACACAACAACCTTAAAAGCAAAACTTGTGCCAGAATCTTTGAAGCCAGAGTTCAGGTGGATGAAAGATGAGTAACCATGCTCGAAGCTGGTCCCGCTGCCTCCTTGCCCTTCTCTATGCTTTCTACCTCTCCCCCGACCTCTCTGCCAGGAAGTCTGTCTCCAAGGCACAGGTTTTCTCCAGTTCTCTCTCCTCTTGCCCAAAGATTTATATCCTGCCCCATATTGAAGGCCCCACACCACTCCCAGCCACTCCATGAGGCTTTTCTATCTGTTCCAGCCCACCTGGATCTCACTTCTCTTTGAATTATTAAAATGTTCATTCTCACTGATGTTCAAAATCACAACTCTGAACTTGGGAAGAGCCTTAAAGTCCAACCCTCTCCATTCACAAAATAGAAAATTGAGTCACTGTGAGTATAAATGACTTTCCCTGTGTCATAGCTAGTTTGTGGCAGGCCAAGAGAAGAATTCGAGTCTCCTGACGATGATCTGCCACCTTGCTCTGAGCATCTCCAGCAAGTTCTGTCCTGAGCCCTTGCTGTTCACTCTCTGCCCATTCTCCCCAGCTCTGCACTACCCTGCGCAGGTCACTAGCTGGGACCCCTCAGGACATGGAGCACTCAGATGTGTTTAATAACACATCCAGTGTTAAAAACTATCATGATGTTAATTGGCATCAATATGACTACGAAGACAAACTGTACAATAGGACTTAGTAGGAAGTCCAAACATCTCAGAAAACACTTGCGTTGATCTTTTTCTTTTTAAACAATTTCAAACATAAAGAAACGCTTCTCAAAAACTTTCCCCTTAAACTTTTTGAGAGTGAGTGGCTCACATGATGCAGCATAACCCCCAGATAGTCTAGTGTGTACCTCTTACTAAAGAAGATATTTTCCTACATAACTACAATGCAAGCATCAAAATCCAGACATTCCCACTGATATATTACTAACATCTACTTCACAGACCCCATGCAAGTTTTACCAATTGTCCCCAAAATACTCTTTAGGACAAAAGCATCCAATCCAGAATCATACTTAGATTTAGTTGTCATGTCTTTTAATCCCCATCAATTTAGAGCAATTATACAGTCGTTTTTTGACCTCTGTGACTTTAACGCCTTTGAAAATATTATAGGCCAATTGTTTATAGAAAATTCCTCAATTTGGGTTTGTTTGCTATTTCTTCATGATTAGATTAGATTACAAGTTTTGGGCAGAAATAACAGAATTGATGCTCTCGTATCTTATCATGTGGTACATCAATTTGTATAATTAACATCAACATCTTACTAATAGAATAATACAACATCGAAATACATAGCACTTATGAACCTAGATCTTCTGAAAGAATTTATAGAAGCACAAAAGACTTTAACAAAATCCTATTTGTTATTGATAGATCAAGAGGTAAAAAAGAATGGAAGGAGAAAAACAACTGGAGAAATATCATTGATATGACTGTCTCATTTTCTATATATTGACCTCTGGACCATATAAACAGTATTTTTCCCCATAACTGATATGCTTTGGGTCACAGAGAAAACAGCACTAGTTTCCCAAATACTTTATACTTAATTTTAATTATAAAAGTATAAAACCTTTAAGTCACTATTTGATTATTCAAACATGCTTTTAAAAATTACTCTGGGGGGACGCCTGGGTGGCTCAGTTGGTTAAGCAGCTGCCTTCGGCTCAGGTCATTATCCCAGAGTCCTGGGATCGAGTCCCACATCGGGCTCCTTGCTCGGCAGGGAGTCTGCTTCTCCCTCTGCCTGCCTCTCTGTCTGCCTGTGCTCGTTCGCTCTCTCTCCCTCTCTCTGACAAATAAATAAATAAAAATCTAAAAAAAAAAAAATTACTCTGGGGACAAAGAAAAATCAAAACTATGATTAATGAATACTTAGAAAATAGTAATGATGAGAACATCGCATTTTACAATCTGAAGTATGAGACTGATGTAATCAGAAGCATATTTGTAACACTAAATGCGTTTTTAAAGAAAGATAAAACCAGTGTACTAAAAATTTATTGAAGACATTATAAAGAAAGACAAAATACCAAAATCAAGAAGAAAAGGACTCATTAAGGCAGCAAAAACTAATAAACTGATATTGAAAGAAAAGAAAAAACTTGACAAATAAATAGAAGGGCTGCATAAATCTATGATTACTAAAGGAGAGTAGTATTGCTTCAAAACTGTACGGACAGACCAAGCAGCAGAGTTCATACATAAGTATTTCCTATCCCAACAAGGTGGCATCTTATATCAATGAAGGATGACTCTATTATTTAATAAATGGAGTTGGGAAAATTGTTTGGGAAAGAAAATTAAATTTCCTACCTTACACCATGGAGCCTTAAATTACAAATAGATTAAAGAGTTACTTGTGGGGGCACCTGTGGCTCAGTGGGGCAAGCCTCTGTCTTCGGCTCAGGTCATGATCTCAGGGTCCTGGGATCAAGCCCCACATCAGGCTCTCTGCTCAGCAGGGAGCCTGCTTCCCCCCGCTCTCTGCCCGCCTTTCTGCCTACTTGTGATCTCTCTCTCTGTCAAATACATAAATAAAATCTCCAAAAAAAAAAAAAAAAAGAGTTACTTGTGAAATTAAAAAATTATTTCTCGGGGCACCTGGGTGGCTCAGTGGGTTAAGTCTCTGCCTTCAGCTCAGGTCATGATCCCAGGGTCTTGGGACCGAGCCCCACATCAGGCTCTCTGCTCTGCAGGGATCCTACTTCCTCCCCTCTCTCTCTCTGCCTGCCTCTCTGCCTACTTGTGATCTCTGTCTGTCAAAAAAATAAATAAAATATTTTTTAAAAATTATTTCTCAATACTGCGGGTGGGGGAGATGAGTATTAAATCCTACAGTGGAAACAATCTTCCTTAGTAGCATCAAGTATACATGATAACATCAAGATACTCCAAAGGAAAGAGATCAATATATTTGATTATATGATATTTAAATAATTATAAATTAAAATTGAAGGGAAATGACCAATTAGCAAAGTATTTGCCTCAAACAAACTGAAGATATCCCAATATATAAATAGCTCTAACAGAGCAATTAAAAATAGAAAGAACCCATTTATTGGTGATATGCATCTATGTATTTCATCATTAAATACATGAAAAAAAATACTGAATCACACTAATAGGCAAAAAGATTCAAATTAAAGTCATGAGATAGAACTTAATGCTTTTAATTTGACGAAGTTTAACAAAGATACAACCTATCCAGTGTTAGACTGTAAAAAAATATATTTCATATACTACTGATGCAAATATAATTTAGAACAATCTTACTGGAAGGAAATTTTGCAATATGTATAAAAAATTTAACATGCATATTCCACTTCCAGAAATATATTTTGAAGATATAACTATGAAAGTGAGCAAAGACTTATGCTAAAATTAGAGACAACATGGGGCGCCTGGGTGGCTCAGTAAATTAAGCATCTGACTCTTGATTTCAGCTCAGGTCTTGATCTCAGGGTTATGAGTTCAAGACCCACACTGGGCTCTGTGCTAGGCATGGAGCCCACTTTAAAAAGAAAAAACAATTAGGGTGCCTGGGTAGATCAATCAGGTAAGCATCTGCCTTCAGCTGGGGTTGTGGTCTCAGAGTTCTGGGATCGAGCCCCACACTGGACTTTCTGCTGGACAGGGAGTCTGCTTCTCCCTCTCACTCTCCCTCTGTGCTCTCCTCTCCCCTCTCTCTCTTTCAAATAAATAAATAAAATCTTAAAAAAAAAAAAGAAAAAAATTAGAGACAACCTAAGTGTCCAACTATAGGTGTTTGATTGAGTGATCATTCTGCAGAAAAATATGTAACACTGAGTGGAAAAAAAAAGGGTATAATAGAATGTGATTCCTCCTTTGGTTAAAAAATGTGTATACATATATAATATACAATTTCTTTACATATAAGAAAAAAAAGATGAGTTTATACCAAAATATCTACACATTAACAACAGTTATCCCTATTTGAATGATTTTTGTTTTTCTCTTGGTGATTTTTATCTTTTCCATGTTTGCTACAGTGAACATGGGTATTTTTATAAACAAGGAAAAAAAATCCACTACTAAAAAAAATTACTTGAGCTCTTTCATGACAGTTACTAAATGTTTTTTTTTTTTTCCCCTAAGATTGCAGGTAATGAGCTTGGCTCACCACCAAAGCCAGGTCTACTGGGGTTTCCTTCTCCTCCTTCATCACTGCCCATCCAGCCCTCCTCCCATGCCCTGAATCACCAGAGGGCCCCTCTGTACACTTTGCACACAAACAGCTCCTTCTGTGAGCCCTTTCCTGGGTTTCTAGGATAAAGAAGGGGCTGGAAAGCCCCATCAGGCCTTGGGCTTTGAGAACAGCTCCAATCTTCTGTCCTAGACCCCTAGGCAACATATGCTCCAGCAGACTCTCATCCCCACGTGACTCTCCAGAGCCTCAGCCAACCCCAACACAATGGGAACTTCACAGCTTCTGTGGAAAGGAAGCCAAGCCCAGAGCCCAGCATGGTCAGAACAAAGTGTCCGAGCAACAGAACGGAGTGCAGCCTACGGCGACTGCTGTCAGTGTCTGTGTGTCCAGAGCTGACAACAGAGGTCCATGGAACAGCAGGGACTAACCAGAGCATCTGAGGCCAGCCTGGGATGATTTGTCCACAACCAGACAAGAGTCTTACTGCAATAATTGAGGTTAATTATCCAGAACAAAACTCAGAAGGCATTGCCACTCTCCCCCACCCCCCATGCACATGGCCTGGATGGGCCTGGCTTCTCTGGACTTCTGTAAGAAAAGAGGGGTGAGACACAAACAGTAGGTAGCATGGGTAGAGTGAGTTCCCGGCTATAAAACGGTCTCTAAGTAGGTCTCTCTCCAACTAGCTTCTGTCAACTAAAATCATTTCTAGATGCCTTAACACAGTCATTCCGTAGCAGTCCCTATAAGTGGATTTGCTGCCTTCTCTTGGGAAGGCACAAGGGCAGGTGTGTTCTTAGGAAGGAATGGGACGGTGAAGGCATTTCTTAAGTGAACAGATCTAGGAGGAGACCAGGCATGATGAGGGGTCACTGCAGGGCTATGGGGCCAACAGGGAAAAGGAAAAAACAAAAGCAGGGAAGGTTCAGAGACATAGTTTTCCTGACTTTTTGTCCTGGGCCAGCCCTGGGTTTAGGGTTTCTGCCTATCCTCAGTGCTTGCCTCAGTGGGGTGGTACACAGGGAAATAGAGGCTTACTGTTTGATTTGCCTGTGAGTTGGGCTCAGTATAGTACTATTCAGGTGAGTTCCATCCAATTCTTGTTCTGCATTTTAAGTAACTTACAGTCTTTATAAGCTCGATTGTTTAGAAGGAAATTTAATATAAAATCCATATGGGTTCAACATTTAGAAGGGTCAATTCACTTTTACACATTTAGATCCAAAGCTTTGCTTCAGAGGCAAGTGCTCACTTGTGCCTTGCCCTTCTTCTGTCTCTTTTGTTACTCATCAAAACTTACCTGTCCAATAACCTAGCTCTCTGAAAGCCTCCTTCTTCAGGGAGATCAACAACATTTTTCAGAGAATCAACATTACTGAAAATCACTAGGTGCCAGTAATGTATTGGCCCACATACTTTGTAACGTATTCATGATCGCTGAGTTCCTATTATTTTCACCTAACCTAGTAGGTCAAGGAAGAGACCCGGACCACAGTATTGGGTGATGTGGAACTCATTTCACCTATAGATATGGAAGGCCTCCAAACTAATTCTAGCTCAGGCCTACCCTCTAAGTCTCAAAGATCCCAGATTGCTCTAGACAAGGCATCTTGAAGAGCCATGGCTATATCTTCTTAACATGATTCCAGGAAAAGCCCTTTATTCTGTATTGTCAACTTCTGTTGCTTCAGTGAACTTCTTTCATTGGTCTATGAGGAGCTTAGGAAACAGTGATCCCTTTGAGGAAGCAATTTCAATAACTCATGATTCTGTAAAGGAGATTTCTTGGAAACTTCTGCTATGAATGGACTTTAATCACGTACAAATGTCTTCCTTGTCCCTTGCATGTTGTTCTAAGTTATAAGCATAATAATAATAAACCAGATTTGTTATACTGTTGCCACCTTCAACTGTATTTGGGATGATATATCCATTTTTAAAAAGATCACAGAAGCTGGTTGTGTCTGTACCTAGAACAGTAGCAGACCCCTGACATATGAGAAACTGGGAAAAAGGATGGAAATAGTGAGAAGAAAGGAATACTAGAAGCTAGAGTCTACCACCACTACTCTTCTTTATCAAGGTAGCTTTGTTTTTGCCTATTTTCCTTTTCTTAGGAAAATGGGGAGGTGTTTCTTTTTTCATAAAACCTAGTTGTGTAGAGATATCTCCATTAAAAAGTAGAGGTTCTTACTAAATTGCTCCATGTCTCCAATCTTTGAAGAGTTTGGGCAAGAGAGAGAGAAAGAAATATTTTCCCTAACTGACCACCTGGCTCAGCTGTCTCATCCCCAGACCCTGCCTGGAGGACTTCTTTACTAAATTCAAGTCTTGTATTTGCTTTGGGCTTTCATTTCATATAGTAGGTCTTCTCTATATGAGAATCAGTTCAGTCACACAGATACATCTGGTTCTGGGTTCTCCTTTCATGCAAACCATTCCTTAGATCACCTCATTTCTCCCATTTCTGGCTGTGGGAAGAGTTGTATAAAAAATTTTTCAGCTCAATTTCTTATGTCCAATTGCAGTGATTCTCTTTAGACAATCAGATTTTCAAAATAATCTAAATCAGAACTAACCACCAGCATAAGGATACATATAAAGATACAAGCGAATTGAGAGAAATAAATCCTTATAGTTATAGTCAATTGATTTTTGACAATGGTGTCAAGGAAATTCAGCGGGGAAAGAATCATCTTTTTAACACATGATGCTAGGAAAATTATATATCAACATAAAAGAGTTAACTCAGACCTCATATTATACACCAAAATTAATTTAAGATGGATCAGCGACCTAAATGTAAAGCTGAAATATCACACATTTAAAAGAAAACAGGAGAAAATCTTCAGGAACCTGGGTTAGCAAAGACTTCTCAGATACAACACTAAAAGGATGACCTAAAAAAAGAAAAATAATAATAATAAATTGGACTTCATCAAAATTCAATACTTTTGTGCCTCAAAAGACATTGAGACAATGAAACTAAACCACAGAATGGGAGAAAATATTTTTGCAAATTACGTAACTGGTAAAGTGCTTGTATCCAGAATATACCAATAAAAAACCTCTTAAAATTCAATAATAAAAACACAAAGAATTCAATTAAACATGGACCAAAGATATAAATAAACATTTCACCAAAAAGATATTTAAATGGCTAATAAGCACAAAAAAGATGGTCCGCATCATTAGTCACCAGAAAAATGCAAATCAGAACCACACTGAGATATCACATTATATCCACTAGGATGGCTGTTAAAATGACAGATAATAGAAAATGTCCAGGCTGTGGAGAAGTAGAAACCTTCACACAGTGCTGGTGGGAATGTAAAATGGTATAGATGCTTCGGAAAAATGTTTGACAGTTTCTTTAAAAGTTAAACATAAATTTACCATATGATCCAGAAATTCCAGACCTATACATGTAACCAAGAGAAAGGACAACATATGTCCACACAAAGATTTGTACTCAAACATTCATTGCAAACGTTATTCATAAGCACCTAAAAGTGAACATAACCCAAACGTCCATAAATTGGTGAATAGATAAACAAAAGGTGGTTTTACAACAACAGAACAGTCTCAGCAGTAAAAGGGAAAGAAATATTGAAACATGCTACAACATTAATAAATCTCAAAAACATTATTTTGGGTGAAAGAAGCAAGACACAAAAGATTACATACTGAATAATTATATGTATATGAAATGTGCTGAAAAGGCAGATCTACAGAAACAGAAAGTAGATTAATGGTGCTTGTAGCTAGGGTTAGAAAGAGAATTAAATATAAACAGATACAAGAAATCTTATCATAGCATCGAAGATGTTTTAAAAATGATTATTGTGCCACACCATTTAGTAAATCTACAAAAATACATCACTGAATGATATACTTAAAATGAGTTAATTTCATGATATGTAGACTGTACCTCAATAAAGTTAAGTCAATCACAACTAAAGTAAATACAATGAAAGAAAACTGTAAAAGAAGCTCTCAATCTCCACTTCAAATATTTTCTAATCATTATCAACTCTGAGAGAGAGAGAAAAAAAAAACCCAGCTTTTTAAAAAACTAAACAAATAAAAAGGAGAATGTCTTTTCTGGAAGCATACAATGATCCATTAACAAAAAACAAGTTCAAACTAAGCTAGCTATAGTCAAAGAGAATACTAGTTACCGTCCATAACTTTTCCTTTGTAGAAGACATCCCATCTCAATAAGAATCAGTCCTGAATCTCAAATCCTTTTTTTCCTAAGATTTTATTTATTTATTTGACAGAGAGTCAGCAAGAGAGGGGAACACGCTTGGGCTTCCACTGAGCAGGGAGCCTGATGCAGGACTCGATCCTAGGACCCTGGGATCATGACCTGAGCCGAAGGCAGATGCTTAATGACTAAGCCACCCAGTCACCCCCAGAATTTCATATTCTCAAGTTACACATTAGAGCAATCACCCATATTTTCCCCAAAGACTTTTTCCAAACTGAAGGAAAAGGAAGGAAGGAAGGACCTAGTGGAAAGAGAAGGAAGGGGGAGGCAGTAAAAAAGCTAACAAGCTAGAAGAAGAGACAAAGCTTTTGAGAGTTGAAGAACCTCAAGTCAAACTCCAAGGCTGGACAAATTTCACAAAGTTGGTGAACCAAATTGCCATAGCTCAAACTCTTAGGGCCAATTTTCAGGAAGAAGAGCTCACTGCCCACTTCCTGAATGAATGAATGAGCCCACTGCCACTCTTCTCCCTTAGCACACATGCTCCCTTACACTCTCTTCCTGAATGAATACAAACTCTCTTCCTGAAAGTACAAGTTATACAGTAGAATTGCAGGGGAAAAGTTCAGCTGCCACTCCCCACCCCTCTCCAGGTTGATTAGCCCTAGGAGCCACCGAAGTGATTAAGCACCTACTCTCTGATGGCCAGGGAAATATGCAAACTACCACCTATTTACAGAAATCCCCAGTCCTGAGAAGGAAGCCTGTCCTTTGCCTTCAGTGCCCAAACTTGAAGTGAGATGATTCTTCATAGGCTGCTATGACCTCTTTAACGATCTGTTTTTTGGTTTTTGGTATTGTTTTTGTTTTGCCTTTTGAGAAGGTGCTGATCATTAGAGAAGAAGAAACATGTATTGCAAGGTTTCAGAACATGTGTCTGCAAAAGCAAAATCTATGGCCTCTTTTTTGCAGGGTTAGCCCTGAAATGATAACCAAGGTATATCTGTGTTTAACTAATTGTCAACCTCTGTGACAGGGCCCCAGTCAATGCTACTTCCCATCACATTCAACTAAAGGAAGAATTCCAGCTGGGCAGGACTTGAAGAGCAGTGATACTAGGAACATGACATGGATCTAATTTTCTTTTAAGATCTGGGAGCTTTGTTTTGGTAGGCTGGAGAGAAGGGTGTGAGAAGCGAACCTCCTCCTGACACAAAGAAGCAGTTCTGGTAACTGTTTATTTTACCCACAAAAGCTCTACGTGTCTATCAGACAAAAGGTGGTTTGTTCCTTTACAGACTCAGTGATACTGTGGAATTGGCTGAGGTGGTTCCAAAAGGTGTTTGGCCAGTGCAAATGTATGAGCTTGGAGAAGGGCTTGCCAAATTCTGTTAAGGTTTATAGAAGTCAAGAAGCCATGGCATTCCAGCTCTGGGCCTATTTCTCCAGTTCGGCTTAAGTTTTGTGCTTGCAGTTGACTGGCTTTTTGTATTTTGATTTTCATTAACATAGAAGGCTTGCTGTTGGCAATAACCCCTTGGAACGTCCTTGCTGGAGCTTAACATTTCAGCACATTTTGCATTGCCTAATGATGGAGCTGTGGTTTGCCAGGAACTATTAACGCTTTCCTCCTAGAACTGGGTAGAACTCTCCCCATGCAAACCTCAGCTAGTTCAAACAGAGCTTCTGTAATGGCAAAAGGAGAGAAAAGCTGCTATAAATACTTTTATAGGCTGCATAGGTGATTTACAACCAGCTTTATTAATCCTATAAAAAAGGCACAGCTGAACGCCTTTAAGTTACATGCATACAGATGACTAATTAAATACACAGTTAAAAGACTTGACCTAGCACAATTCTGACCATTAAAGAAATGTCTTGAATTCCCCTCTAGGCAAAAGTTTTGAGATGAATTTGTGGGTGGAAGAGGGTAGGAGGGAGGTGGAGGGGGAAGGTCGACATCATTGATGATGGCAGGTGAAAGAGCTGAGGGGGAAATGGGGTTTCTGCTGGTTCATGTTTACCCACTCTTCACTACACTTACTAAAGACAACAGGGGAGCTATAGGACTCCCCAACACTGCCAAAGACTGCTTCCCCTGACCTCTGACAATGACAGCTAGGATGAATGGGGATGAATTAAATTGCCTTTGGATATAGAAAGAATAATAGAATCCTAACATTCAGGTTGGGAGGGATCCTATTAGCAGCCTTTCTCATCCAACTGGTTTATTATCTCAGAAACTGAGATTCAGGGATGAGAGGTGACTTTTTTCAGTCACAGGACTGATAAAAGGCACAACCAGGATGAAGATCCAGAAGCCACCATGAGAACATTAACTTCTATGAGACACCATTCATTCCTCAGGCTGTGTTGCCCAGAGATACAACTTATTCTGTTGGGGGTGTAGGGGTGGGGGATTAGTGGAAGGCAAGTCAGGTAAGGTATAATTCCAAAACTTGAAATGTTTGCCAGACCATTTATCAGAAACATAAAAGGCCCTTTCAGTTTTATGGTTCTTGGAAGGGAATGGAAGAGAAGGGAGTGGCCTCTCCCATCTGAGGACAAGCCCCAACAATTCTCCCATCAGCTAAGTGGGGTTTTCTTTGTTGGTTGGCCCTCTCACAGAGTTGAGCTCTGTTTAAAAAAAAAAAAAAAAATTTAGAAGCTTCCAGACCAGGCTGTGAAAGTGTTGCATGAGAATACTAGGCCAGTGGGTCAGGAAAACTACATAGCATGCCTGAGGGGTCACTGAAGGCAGCCAATTTATTCCTCCTGCATTTAGCATTCAAGGTGACCTGCCCAAATCAAGGTCACCTCCACACCTGCATGCTGCCTACAATAGGGACTGCAGCTCAGAACTTTTTTCCCACTCACACTTTCTTACCCTCTTTGCTCAGTTCCTTCATGACTCTGGGGCCATTTCTTCAGCTCCAAAATGGAAGACAAATTTTCTTCCTTCTTTATATGTGAGACACAGAGACTTTCGCCTCCACCTAGAAACACTGCTCTCATTCCCCTCCTTGTCTTTCCTTTATCTTCCACCCCTTTCACCAGCTAACTCCTACGATTATCCAGGTCAGAAGTCACTTCCAAATCAGAGAAGTCTTTCTGGATCCTAAAATTAAGATCTGCTCTCACAAGAGGCTATGCATATCCTTGTCACAGAAAACATTTGTCACACTCTCAGAATTGTCTAGGTTCAGGGTGGTTCCTGCTAGACTACAGGCTCCAGGAAGGCAGGAGCCATGTTGTCTTATTCACTATCATACCTCTCACATACAAGATGGTGCCAGGGATGTTTGTACAACAAACACTTGTTAAATCACCAGATGTCCCTCTTCCTCCTCCTCACCATTTCTCCATTGCCTTTTGTACCTGAAAACAGTTTCAAAGAATATACTTTTTTTTTTTCACTTCAAATTAAAATATTATTATACTCTAGATGAGGGCATATGGAAGAATATGACTGAACATGGGGACTGGATTAGTCTGCTAGGGCTGACATAACTCAGTAACAAAGACTAGGTAGCTTAAACAACAGAAATTTATTGTCTCACAGTTCTGGAGGCTAGAAGGCCAAAATCAAGGTATCTGCAGAGTTGGTTCCTACTGTGGGCTATGAAAGAAGGACCTGTCCCAGGCCTCCCTCTTTGGCTTGCAGATGCCTATCTCCATGCTCACATGGCATTCTCCCTGTAGGCCTCTCTCCAAACTTCCTCCTTTTTATAAGGACACCAGTCATTGGATTAGGGTCCTCCCAAATGAACTCATTTTTAACTTGATTACATCTGTAAAGACCATATCTCCAAAGAGGGCCACATTCTGAGGTACTAGGGATGAGGACTTCAACATATGGATTTGAGGGGATGACAGTGATGGTGAAAGTGACTACAACTACAGCTGGCCACTTGAAAGCCTAAAATCATGATAAAATAAAAATACCTCAACTTTCTCTGCAGAGTGGATATGGCCATTTTTTTGTAGGGCTTAGAAATCCAGGCTGGGTAGCATATTCTAGGGATATAATCTTCTCCAAAACTGAACATTCCAATCACCAAGACCCTCCACTGTAGTGTTCAATCACAACACAGGTGTTGTAGAAACACCTTGCTTAAGGAACACCGTGGATCACCTGTTA
>RCUC01088276.1:0-15772 GCA_003697995.1 Taxidea taxus jeffersonii | reverse complement strand
GTCAGAGTCCTGAAGTTTGGATGTTTCTACTCTTTGCTTTTTAGGAATGCCAAGTACATACTCTTAAATTGTGAGTATTTTTTTCTTAATATACCATGAGCATCTAACCTTAGGGAAAGAAGAAGCTCTAGGAAAAATCAACAGTGATCTCTCAGATGCCAGAAGTTGCTCTGAAAAAATCAAGCTGTTCAATGATTTAAAAAAAAGAAAGAAAAAGAAAAAGAAAAGATATGTTTTGTACTATATAAAAAGGAGTTATTGGTATAGGGATTGGGTCAAAAAAACTAAGAAAGGCATACTTGTTGTTACTTTAAAAGTTTTCTTGCATTATTTAAATTTTGAGAGCTAAATTTTATATATTGATGTCCTAGTTTAATCATACAAATTGTATTCTGTCAAATATTGATTTATTTTCCAAAATTCAGATCTCCAGAGGTGGACTAATATTGTGTGAAAGCAATAGGTCTAAATCCAAATTTTCTTCAGTCAGTCCTGGTGTTCTATATCTGTATGTCCTCTTCTTCCTAGTTCTTTTCTGTTTGATACTTACACTGGAAAATTCTCGTTGCTGCAGTTTAACCAGATGGTACTTTTCTGACTGTTCCTTTTGACCTTTCCAATTTTATCTCATAGCCTAGTATCAGACTCATTACCACATAGTAGCAGCAACGTGGAGAATTAGTGACATTCAGGAAGGAAGACATAATAATGCACTTGATACTTTCTTTCCAAGGATCTCTGAAGACATTGTAGGGATTCTACTTGATTCTTGTTTTGTAAAAACAAATCATACAATATTGACTAAACTTTCCTCTTTTTTGTTTTTAATGATTCCTATAGAGTTTTCTCCTTGAAACCAGCATTTGATGACTTTAGGTGAAATCTAGCTGCCTCTGTGTCCCTGTTCAAATTTACAGAGGAAGTCTTTTGGGTTTGGAGACAGAGACTGCCTTAGCCATCCTTATGTAGTCAGATGATTCCTGATAAACTTGTCTCATGAAAAATGTGGCCTGGTATACCCAAAATTCATGAAGGAAAGAATTAATGGCAGCCTTTAATTTATTCATCATTTATAGCTTTAGAGGCTGTTGCATGGAATCACATATACTTGTTTTCCAAACTGCATTTTGGATCATAAAAACACTGAGAAAACACTGTTGGAAAGCATTAGATAAAATAATGCGGTAGAGGAGATGTGACGTAAGACTGGGAGACAGTTGATACTGGTGTTTGTCCTGGCCAAATCACTGATAACTATACACGATTAACTTCTCTGGGGCATGCTTCCTTCTTTCTGAAACTGACAGTTCTAGAACAGATGATTTTTAAGTTACAGCCCAATGTTTAACATCAATAATTAATGATAAATTAAAAGAGCTTATGAATGCTGGTCTTCTAGAGAAGAGAGCAGATGAAATTCCAAAAAGAGCAGTCACTATAGCATCTACCTTGGTGCAACGTGAAAACCTACGGTGTCATGAAAACCTACATGTCTAACCACTGAATCTTAAAGTGATTAAGAGTGTGATCATTAATATAGCAACTCGGCATCTTGCTATTCAGTCTGGAATTTTGAACACTTTATCAAATTTCTTTTTTGAAATAACTCAAAGTTCTGGTTTCAAGAACATTTTAACTATTTTTTAATTCATTCTGATTGACAACTGTTTACCTTTTGTTGGCCTGGAAGGCAGGAATTAATGTTCATTTAAATAATATCTGTATATTGGTATTCTCAGTTGGAGAAATCTATTTACCAAAGGCTCTTGTTTCTGTCCTTCAAACAGAATACAATCAAATGCAGATTATTTTGTATGTCCATTAGCTTTTCTTAACTTTCTCTTTTTACAATAAAATACCAAAAGCTGCATTTTTTTTGAGAAAATAAAGGAAAAGCAGGCAACATTCATGACAGCTACTATGTTCAACAACTCCCCCTCCACATACCTATTCACTTCAGCTTCAATGAACCTAGGAGCTGAGACAATTACTGCTGAAAATGTAATGCACCTTACCCTTGACACTTTGCCAACAAATTCTTTACCTTCCACACTTCAGCATTGCTTTGTCAGAATCTGGGGATTCAACATCAACTGTAGTACAGGCTTATCATCAATGGCTAAAAACAAAACAAAAAAACTTACTCATTCTTCATAGTAAAACTTGGGAATGAGCAGCAGACTTATTGACTGCTGTTAGACTGGGCTATAGTTTCTGGAGTTCTTTTTAAGTTTGCAAAAGTGTATCTGTTCTTCTTTCTTATCCATCTTCAGTCAGTTTATCAAATTGACAAACAATTTTTTGGAATGGGTATTTTTAAAAAGAATTACTTTATGGTTTTCTTTTGATTTCAGATAGTTTTACTCTATTTCTTGAATATAGAAGAAATACAAATTCTCTAGATTCCCCTAATTCTGTCATTTGGAGAATGTGAATTAAATACCTATCATATTTAATAATTTGAGTAGCAATTTGAAACAATATCAATATTTTTAAAGGTAGAAGGTTTTGAAGAATTTTGAGCATGTACTTTATTTTGGGCTGATTATTTTAAGAAGTGTATTCCATTTACTTCTCTGAAAACCTTCTGAGAAAGGTTTAATATCATTTTGCTTTATACATGAGGCTGAAAGGCTAATACAGCTTTAAAAACTTGCCCATGGTCACATTACTTCTAAAAAATGAAAGAATCAGGTTTCAAATGTGAATATGTTTCCAAAGTCCATGCTTTCAATAACTCTGTACTACATTCTTCTAGGCTTATGGGCCAGTGGGAGAAGTGAACATGCAGATTCCAACAATGCCAAGAAGTATAATAGTGACTTAAAGTCCACTTGGTGAGTACAGACTAACCATTTTAAAAGTCTGTAATATAAAACATAAGAATTCTAGGGAGATAATTCAAAGGGCCCACAAATGTTTGAATTAAATTTCATGAAGTCTGAGGTTGATATGTGACCCATTTGTCACCAAATAATCTTTAATTCCAACTTTTTGTGATCATTGGAACAGTCTCATTCTTTTCATTGATTTTCTAATTGAGCTAGGTTTAAATTTAGGCATATCAATAAAATTACATAAACACATAATTCCTTTTTCATTCTTTTATTTTCATTCTTTTTCATTAAAATTATTAAAGAAAGTAAGACTACTGTGATATAGTAATTTTGACTTTGCCTATATTTTCTGCTATTTCTTAACACGAGTATTATTTTTAGTTGTAATCAGAGTGTACCTGTAATTTAGGATACTTTTTTTTGCACATAATATCACATCATATATTTGTGTAAAAATTTAAACTGAAATGACTGGATTGTGTTTCTAAGAGAGAATAATAAATGAGATACTCTCATAGAGCACATTTTTTATGTTCTATGAAAAGAGAAATCTAGTTCTTTTAGTGGACTTAAAAAATTTTTTTTTAAATACAGGAAACTATAAAGAATAAAAGAAAAGCAGTCTGTAATCCTTTCTTTCAGATACTCTTTAGTGATTTTAAAATTAAAGTATCAAACATTTCTGATTTTTTTTTTACATTTCTGACTTTAAAATTCACTTAAGAAAGCTATAAAATCATGAAAAAAAATCCCCCTCTCCTTCTTAGTGGTTGTATACAAGAATAACCATGATTAATTTTTGCTTATTCTTCCAGATAAAAATAGGCACCATTATGTGTGCATGTGTTCTTTTATTTACACAAAAAGGGAGGATGCAAACATTCTATCCTATACATAGACTATCTTATTTAATAATACTTCTTAGAATTCTTTCCATATATCATGAATAGTTCTATTACATTTTTGAAAACATCATTCTGCATAATATTTCATTATATAAAAGTTTCTTATGTAAGCAACCTCCTATTAATGAAAAATTTTCCCGTTTATTTGCTCTACAGTAGATTTAGGTTGTGCAGTAAAAAAGCTATAGTCCTTGTTCTTACATATATATCTTATTACTGTTTTTTCATCAGATCTACATGGTAGGATTTTCTAAGTTTAGGTGATAAGCAAAAAGGTGTTGGCATTTAAAATTTGGATGAATGTTACTAAATTGTTCTGTATGTATGTTGTACCAGTTTTGCCCCCCAAAGTGAAAAGCATTAGCTAACTGTCCACAATGCTCTGTGCCAGGCACTTACTATTGACAATATTTAATATGTATTAACTCATTGAGTCCTCACATTGATTCTAGAGTTAGATACTATATCACCCACCCACATTTTATAGATATGTAACTGAGGCATGATGAAGTGGCTAAATCATTTAGCTAACTAAGGTCATTTGACTAGTAAATAATGGGGCTAGAGTATGAACTCAGGCAGTCTGGCCCCAAGCTCTCTGCTTTTAATTACCCTACATATTCCTTAATGGTGCAGAAAAGAGTATATATTATCAACTTTTAAATTTTGACTAATAGAGCAAGTGAAAACAAGTCATTTTGAGTCATATTTTTTATAAGTGAATTTAACTATATATTTATATTTTATTTGCCACATTTACTTCTTTTCTTGTAAACTACTTTTTCTTATCTTTTCATGGTTGTATATTGCGTTATTCGAGTTGCTTAGTAATTTTTACAAACTTAATTTAAGAAAATGAACAGTACCACTTTGTCATGTGTTGCAATAAATTTTCCAAAGAGAAGTTTTATTTCTTCATACATTCAAATTTATTGAGTTTTAGCTCTTAGATTTTATGTTCTTAAACTTTTTGTTTTATTTTAAGTACTTCTGTTTTAAGAATATAAGAATTCAGGGGGAGAAAGGATTTCTGGCTCTCCTAATTAAAAAGAAAGGTTGTTTTAAGATAGTCCTTGATGACTGTTAATATTTTTGTAGATTGAGAATAGCAGAAAAAAAGGCAAGTATTTGGGCAAGGCCATTTATAGATGCAGAAGTGGCAGAGCAATCTTCTCAGGCTAACTCTCTGGATGGGTAAGAAGAAATGGATTTTTGACTGAATAAGTACACCTCTACTCTCTGTGCGGCATCACTGGGCATACATATCTGAGGCCCTGCTATTGCTTACTTTTTTTTTTTTTAATGTAATTTGTCTAGAAACATAGAAACTCAGAGACTGGGAAATGTAAAGTAATACTATGCAGAGATTAGTCTGAGATGGTTAAGAAAATCCCTACATTCTTTGTAAACCAAAAGACACCTGATTCTTTTGGCGAAATGCCTGCAGTTTTTTACCTAAGTCATCTTTGTCCCAAACAAGTGCCAAAAACAGAGGGGATCATCTGATATAAAATTAAGAGACTTCTGTAAAAGTGACTTCTCCAGTGTCTATACTAGTTTATTTATGAAGACACAACACCATTTGAGATTTAGTCCTACTCTGACATTTGTTGATTTTAGTATCTGTAACTGATTTCTAGCAAGCTGCTTTTTATCCTGTGTCTGAAAAATAAATAAATAGAAGGTTGTAAGGCTATGTTTGTTTGATCAGTTTGTATGGGCCCAACTGTTAGAACACTGAGTATGAATTTAGATAAGGGTAAAATTGGCCTCATCTGTCCAGGCTCCCCTACTGTGTTTTACCAATTGCAATTTATGGGGAAAAATCAGAGAAAATGTTTGGCAGTAAGGAAGCAGCTGACAATAGGAAAATGAGCTGAGTGAAATTCTAAGAGCACCTTGGATTTCTAGCCTTTATTCATAAATTCTCCATCCTATTTCCTCTCCTCCAGTTATAGAAAATAATCAAGGGCACCTGGGTGGCTCAGTGGGTTAAGCGACTGCCTTCAGCTCATGTCATGATCCCGGAGTCCCGGGCTCCCAGCTCCACGGGGAGTCTGCTTCTCCCTCTGACCTTCTCCCATCTCATGCTCTCTCTCACTCTCTCTGAAATAAATAAATAAAATCTTAAAAAAAAAGAAAATAATCAAAAACCATTTTTTCCCTAAGGGATGGAGGTGGTGGCTAATTGTTATTAAAATTATACTTTTCCCATTTTAAACTTTCTCTGAGAATTGATGCAGGTTTGAGTTAGTCCTGTTTCACTAGAGAGAGTTTTATTCAAAATATTCATATAAAGCTCTCTAGTAGAAAAAGATAAGAGCATCCAATGAGAGTACAACCACAAAACCTCACTGAAAACAGATAAAAAAAAGATTCGGTTGCATCCATGAAAAATATATATTTAATTGAAAAAAAAAACCCCACAAACAGATATATATATAAATCCAAGCTGCTCTCTATCCCAATTTAAACTGAGTGGCCTTACTGAGGTGTTGACTCCGGCCCTGGGGAGTTCCTACTTGGAGTTCAGAGCCGGTTACAAATGTGTTTTCAGTCAAATATAATTACTGAAGAATGCAAACATAATGTTTGCCATCCAAGACCTCTGCAACACGAAACCCCAGATTAGCTTGCACTGAAGGCCTTTTGAGTGAAGATCAGTCTGAAAAGATTTTGCGGGAAAGACAGTATAGCTAACCAGATAGAGGAATCTGACTCCAGATCTAGCTGGAGGCCCCTCTTCTTCACAAGTACCAGCCACAGCTATTACATGTTTGCCTCATTAAAGTGACAGAGGTGAGCCAAGATAAAGAAAAGGATATCATCGCCATCTTTACTGTAATATCAATGTGAGGTTTAATATTTGGGGACAGAGGATTAGGCTCATTTTCCAAGGAGGGATTTATATAATAATCAACTTAATCTGTGTTTAATAAGGTTTTTGTTCTTTTGTGTTCACTGTAATGTGGAAGTAATTTCAGTATGTCTGCACAGAGGTGCCCCCTGGCTCCCATCATAGTAAGGTACACAACGACAGAGCTCCAGGCAGAGTCACACAGAGGAGCACATCGTTTCTGGTTGCATGTGGCTGACTGCCCCAACAGATTGGGTTTAAATGGTTAGAGCATTTCTTCCCTATCCTATAATGCCTGATACAGCTGGTTTTTATTATATTAATAATGTACTAATCTCCATAAAATCAGAATCTTTTCAGAAATACTCTGTGGTTTGTTTCCTACCTTGTAACACTTATACAGTATGCACAAAGTTAATTTCCATATTATTGGAGCAATAAGCATGCTTGCCTTTGAAATCTATACATACACATAAAAATGTACACATGTGTTTGTATACATATATATGAATAAGACGCTGTTATACAATGGTGAAAATCTCGGTAGATCCTGATGCTGAATTTGTTGGACATTTTAAAATATGGAAGTTGCTGGAAGGACCATCACTAATAATTTAGGAATCCCGTTAACAATTGTACTGCAGAGTGAGTGATCTGCTTTGGATATCAGGAGATCTGAGACCTTGCCGAAGTCAAATACTGGTTCTTGGACATTGCATAAGTCATTGAAGTCTCTGAGCCTTTATTTTGTACTGTGAAAAATAAGAAAGTTGAGTTAGCCAATCTCTCTTTTTTCTTTAAAGATTTTATTTATTTATTTGACACAGAGAGAGAGATCACAAGTAGTCAGAGAGGCAGGCAGAGATAGAGGGGGAAGCAGGCTCCCCACTAAGCAGAGAGCCTGATGCGGGGCTCAATCCCAGGACCCTGAGATCATGACCTGAGCCGAAGGCAGAGGCTTAACCCACTGAGCCACCCAGGCACCCTGAGTTAGCTGATCTCTTAATTGCTCTCCAGGGCCAAAGGGCTGTGTTCATGACCAAAAGGAACCACTAATGAACTTCTCTTTACAGAAGTTTCCAAGTTGAAAGAATTGGTTTGCTTCTAGAAGAACAGTGTGCTACTGAAAGAAAGTTATATTTAATACTGTAAGACTCAGAGTGAAACTGGGTAAAATAAAAATTCACACTCAGAGTTCATCATTTGTCAACATCTGTTGGACTTAGGCAAAGATTTTCTTTTTCCATCCAAAACTATTTCTATTCTTTAGGATACATGACATAAAATCCATATTTCTAAATACTTCTCCATCAAGTCTCAATAACTTATTTAAAACTGCTCCAGTTATATACTTCTGCATAATAAATTACCCCCAAATTTAGCACCCTAAAACAACAATCATTTCATTTTACTCCCAAGTCTGAGTGTCAGAAACATGAGAGTGGTTCATCTCTGCCTCAAAGTTGGAGGGGCTTCACTTGGGATAGCTCAAACAGCTGTGCACTAGTTGGGATTGCTTACTTGGGGTCCTATGAGTATGGCCTTAGTTCTTGTAGTTGGCTGAGGTCTCTCACTTCCTTAGCTTAGATGATGCCGGTGCTGGTTAGAAGAGCCAAGAAGGCTTTTCTCACATGATTTGTGACTTCATGGCTTTCTATGTGGGCCACTGGCTCACTCTGTGTAAGTAGGGCAGCTGCTGACAGCATGGCAGTCTCTTGGGTCACCGACATGGTGACTGCCTTCCAAGACGGAGATAGCAGAAGCCACCAATTCTGATAAAGATTATGCTGGAACTGTCATAATGTCACTTTTATCATACTCTACATGTACAACCAACTTCAATGAATAGAGAGAATATCTCCATCTCTGGGTGGAAGGGGTAGTCAAGAATTTGCAGCCATTTTTAATCTGCCACAGTAACCATTCCTGATTATTTCCCTAGAAGTAGAAGATTTGTTTGGATTTTTAGTCCCTTTTTAGTTATCAGCAAGTTTAAATTTCCAGATTTTTCTAAAAGGGGTATTAAACCAGAATGAAGGTACAACTAATATTCAGAAGGCCACTCACAGGTCTTACATTTTTTTTACAAAATTGCCTAAAACAGCTCAGTGTAGGCATCAGAATGTAAAGGGCTTTCATTATGAGAAACTAGTACCTTGACCTCTAATTTGAGGCCATCTCATTGGAAAAATTGTAGAGCCTTACTGTCAATGGATAAAGAAGTAATCTTGAAAAAACCCAGAGTTTTAGTTTGCAGGGGATGTGATAAAAAGGTACTACAAACTGGATGGCTTAAGCATCAGAAATTTATTTTCTCATAATTCTGGAAGCTAAAAATCTGAAATCAAGATGTCAGTAGGATTGGTTTCTTCTGAGGGACATGAAGGAAGAATTTATTGCAGGACTCTCTCTTTGGCTTGTAGATAGCTTTCCTCTTTCTGTTTTATCACATTATTTTCCTTACATGTCTGTGTCAAACTTTCCTCTTCCTACAAGGATATGCCAGTCATATTGGATTAGGACCCACCCTAATGACCTCTTTTAATTTGATTATCTCTTTAACTTGGTTAGCTCTAAATACAGTCAATTCTGTACTGGTCCTTGTGGGTTAAGATTTCAATATAAGAAATTTTAGGGGGACACAGAATTCCAATGGACAATACCCAGATACACTGTACTATTTCTTCCAAGCCCCCATGTCTGTGCCTAGCACTTCAACCACAAACTGGCTGTATATTATGTGAAAGGGAGACAGAGAAAGGCAGGCAGAGAGACACACACATATAAAGAGAAAGAGAGAATTTAAATCATACGCCCTAGAACAGACCTCACCAAACTAGAGCATGTCTTAACCGATCACTTTACCAGAACCTTTTGTTTCTAAAGCGTTGCTATTATGAAGGTTGAAAGGAAATTACCTCTTGTTTCTTTTCAGTCTGTCCTACCTGATTAAAATCAATATGATATTTTGTACTTTCTTACCTACATGAGCCACTTGCAGTACCTTACCAGCGGTTTTTTTTGTTTTGTTTTGTTTTGTTTTGTTTTATTTTCTGGAGTTATTTGCCAGTGAATCATTTGTTTTCATATTACAAAGTGGCTCAGCTGTGCTTCATTGCACACTGAAAGTGTTGCTTGACAGGTGGTTGTCCAAAACTCACCAAGCCGTGCTTGTGCAGGATCACAGTGGAGGTTCATAGTGCACACAAGCCGACTCAACGTGTAGTAAGCTTGCCTCTCTTTCTCACTGTCCAAATCCTCATAGTTCTTGACACAGGGAAAAATCAGAATGATACAGAGAATTAGAGGATAATGGAAATGTAATGATGTTGAGCATCTTAATTAGAGACTTTGGCAGGATATAATCATACATTTATGTTGAATATTGGAATATGAGAATAATATTTGAAAGAGAAAGATGCTTTAGTGAGTCTTCAGCAAAACCTGTTGTTATAAAGAATGTATAATAAATTGGACAAAGTTTTGTAAAATAACTTTCTCAATGTTTATCAGGTATTTTTGAAGTATATATTCCAATTCCAGTTAGTTAACATACAATGTTATATTAGTTTCAAGAGTACAATTTAGTGATTCAGCTCTTCTGTACATCACCCAGTGCTCATCACCACAAGTTCCCTCCTATTCCCCATCACCTGTTTCACCCATCCCCCCACCCTCCTTTCCTCTGGTAACCATCAGTTTGTTCTCTGTAGTTAAGAGTCTGTTTCTTGTTTCGCTTCTCCCTTCCTCTTTTATTTTTTCCTCTTTGTTTTCTTTCTTAAATTCCACATGTGAATGAAATTATATGGGATTTTTGTCTTTCTCTGAATATTTTGATTAGCACTGTACTCTAGCTCCATCCATGTTGTTGCAAATGACAAGATTTCATTCTTTTTTATGGCTGAATATTATTGCATTTTGTGTGTGTGTGTGTGTGTGTGTGTGTGTGTGTAATACACTTCTGTATCAATTGATGGATTCATGGGCAGCTTCCAAATCTTGGCTATTATAAGCAATATTGCTTAAACATAGGGATACCCATGTCCTTTTGAATTTGGATTTTTGTATTCCTTGGGCAAATACCTGGTAGTGGGATTACTGGATCATAAGGTAGTTCTATTTTTAACATTTTGAGGAAACTCCTTACTGTTTTCCACAGTTTCTGCACCAATTTGCATTGCCACCAAGAATGCAAGAAGGTTCCTTTCTCTCCACAACCTCACTACAGCTCCTGTTGTTTCTTGTGTTGTTGATTTTAGCCCTTCTGACAGGTATGAGGTGATAGCTCATTGTAGTTTTGATTTGCATTTTCCTGATGATAAGTGATGATGAACATCTTTGCATGTGTCTTTTGGCCATCTGTATGTTTTCTTTGGAAAAATGTTTGTGTGTTCCACCCATTTTTTAAATTGGATTATTCATTTTGGGGGGTGTTAATAAGTTCTTTATATATTTTTGGATACTAACACTTTACCAAATAAGTCATTTGCAAATATCTATCAGTATCTTAATGAAATTAAGAAATAATTATCATTATATCATATCATATCATATTATATCATATATCATCATATCATATCATGTCATAATAATAATTACAATAAATTGGAAATTTATTTATTGTAAACATCTATAGCATTATTTACCTATTTAGAAGGAAAAAATTTGATTATTTTTGCTAATCTGAGTTTTCCATTCCAAGATCTATCAATAGATTGTGAATACAGTAGAAACCAAATGTATATGATTTTAACACATCCTATGTGGGGTGCTGCATTACTTAAATGACATCATTGCTCCAGTATCAATAGGACATCCATTTAATTTTTTTTCCTTTACTGAGAATGAGTTTTTCCTCTTCATTCACATTATCTACCTTAGGCCATCTGCAGGAAAAAATACATATGCTAAATAGATGCTAGGATGAAGAGTGGAAGATGATGGCTAAAGTGACGAGTATTTACAGGACTCAACCTGAGCTTTGAGACACTGTTCCAATATTGACCATAGGGCTTAGGCATTTGAACATGGCTCTGGGCTTAATTTTCTGAGTAGTATTATTTTCCAATCCAAGTAATCATTTGCAATCAATATATAAATAATCAATATAAATGCAATCATTTGCAAATTTAAGTATAAGGTAATTTTAGGAGAATTAGAAAATATAGTTTATTGGAAAAAATACTCTAAATTTTATTATTTAATAAACAGCACAACTAATAAGCCATAAGTGTTAAAGAGCCAGGGAGAAATAAATGTATTTTGACAATCAGGTTTTCAAGAGAAGGAAACTAAGAATTGAAAACTCCCCATCAGTGTACACTGGATTTACAAAGCTTATAAATAATTTCAGAGCAAGCTAGGGACAGATTGACACCCTGAAAACCTTGCAGAACTAATCTCATAACAGTATTTGTAGACTGCTGTCACTGTCATTCCTTTAGCAAATAGTCACTGAGCTGTGACAAGCATAGTGCTTGGGGCTGTGAATAATGCACTGCTGTAAGATAGACTCTGACATCAAGTCCATGGCTTGTGTCACTTACTCGACAGGCATTTACTGAGCACTACCTGTAGGGTAGGCACTATGCTAAGTATGCCCTGAGGGCTAAATAGAAGATTATGATACAGTCTTGTCCTGAAGGGTTGACTGTTTCAACAGCCAATTTCTGGAAATTCTGCAACTGGGTTTGTATTAACACCAAGAAGTTTGTATTAACACCAAAAAGACAATAGCTAATTAAAGAGAAATTCTCTGCATTATTATTTCTCAGCCAGGTAACCCATGTCTTCTTTCCCACCTTCCTTCTATATTATTACTCTGCCCAGTCTTTGTAATGATATTCTTTTTTGGATCCTGTATTTTGGAAACTCTGATCATATACTGGTGTTTCCCATACTGTGCTGAACTTTTCAGCCAAGATTATATTTTGACCAGTTTTCTCAGCTATCATCCATAACTGGTTCTCAATCTGTGCTTGCTTTGACCTCTCATCTGTTATGTACTGGAACTACTGTCTGCTGCCTGAAAACTTGGTCATCCCCCCCCCCCCACCTCCAGAAAACCTCATTTTGGTATTCCACATAGTTGCAGTACTAGTATAAGAAATATTCATTGCCTGGTATTGAGAAATTACTAAAATTTTTACTGAACATATATTATTAATTTTGATGCATTAAAATAAAAATGCCACTCTTTTTAGCACATTAAAGTAAGGGAAATTTGCATATGAAAATATGCAATTTAATTAATTTAATTCTACTAATAACTTCTCCTAGGTTTCTTGAAAAATAAACAGAAAAAGACTGGGAAAAGAGACTTTAATTTGCCATAGTTGAATTCAAAGTCAACAGGAAATAAATTTGCCATCAGCATTTTTTTTTTTTGTCTCTTCAAATTTCCTATCATAACTTAGGCTATTGTTTGTTAGCCACTGGAATGCTCCTCCATTCCCAGATACCCTGTTCATTGTTCTAAACATAAGAATTTAATTTGCATTTTAATATCAATTTCTCCAGCTAGTGTTCTATTAGGTACATGTTTTTTCAGATGAACTTTGTCTTGCCTTGTTGCAGCAGTAAAAAATGTCGTACTTATTCTATTCTCTTATATAGTGGCTTTCTATAATTAGATTAAATCTCCATTTCACAAATTTATGAAAAGAAGTAAAAAAAAAAAAAAACTTGATGGGAGAATCTGATAACAATGCCAAAATTGTATGGTTGATTTCCAAAGTGCTATGCTCTTCTATATTGTAAGAATTTAAAAATCAAAATTGAGGTAACTTAGAGTTGTGTTTCTGATTGCCTTAAAGGACTGGGTTGGAACATTTTAAGAAAATTGCATAGAGCTATTTTCTCTACTTGGAGAGAACCTGGGTTTTCATATTTGTCTTTATGAGAGCTGTAATTTCAACAAAATATGGTTCCCAATGTCTGATTTTAAATAAAATTAATCAAGCTAGTTTAAAAAGGATACAATTGGCAAAGAAATTATTTCTTTGGCCTGTATGATATTGAATTTTCAGTTTAGCCGCTTTTCTACTGTACTCTCCCTCACTCTATCCTTTCTGCTGCCACAGTTTGGGTTGAATTGATTATTCATTTTTTTAAATGACAGGTATATAAAATTTTAATTCAGTGTTAATGACAGTAGAGAAAGGACTGATTGCTCATTCATTTGAAAATGAGTTTACCATACTTAAACTTCAGAGTCATGATCTGGCTTTCTGGATCACCTTGATTTTTACATTGAAGATTTTGTCAAGGGCAATCTCTAGGTTACTAGAATCATGCCTTCTTTGACAAATGTAACTCTGGAAAACTATTACAAAGCACCCAACTTTGATAGATGGTTCATTTATATGCTGTCTGTTATCACATGAGCATATATTTCACTTGTACATGAAATTATTTAGTCTCTGAAAAATAAAATGGTAATATACTACTGTTATGCCTTTAGGGATTCAATTAGTTCAATGATGTTTGGAAATAATAGTGATTTTAAGTAATGGGCTATAGACATTTGCAGCATGCTTCCATATATCATAACATAGCATTTTGCTGTAACTGATTTGCCAAAGAACCCAAAGCTAATAAAGATTTATGCTATCTAGTTGAGGTAGGGACAGTCTAGCCAGGGATTGTTTTTGGCAGTACCAATAGAGTGATATACAAAACAGACAAAATCTGTACCTTCTAATGAGGGAAGATAGAAAAAATAAGATGATAGGCAGATAGATGGACAGATAGAATGAATGGATGAATGAATGAGTAAATGAATATTTAGCATGTCAGTGATAAGTGCTAACAATACAAATATTGTAAGGGTGTTCACTAGGGAGTATAGAAGTGACCTTAATATTTCAGATGGAGTGAAAAAGGAAGGCCATACTGAAAATGTGATATTCCGTTAAATAATGAAAGAGGGTGAGAATCTGAGAAAAATGTTCTTGGCATAGAAAAGAGGAAATTCAAAGACTCTGGGGCAAGAATAAGTCTGTTACGTGTAAAGAACAGTAAGATGTCAATGTGATGAATTTGCTAATCTCACAGATGCCAACTCCCCACTTGGAAAGTTAATTACAAGAAAATATCACTAAAACTTTTTTGAAGTATATAAAAAATGCTTTTGTAAGTAATTGGAGCCATCAATACCAACTATTCACTTATAGACCTACTTTTCTAAAGCATAAGGATGTTTGTATATGATTATTTATGCACAAGCTGTTTGGGAAGAGTTTTCTTATGACAGGCAAAATTCTGGAGGAGAATTCAAAGTCAAGACAGTTGAAGTGGGTTTTACATAAACTATAGATCTGAGAATTTAACAAGCAGAAGATAAAAAAGAAAAAACTCAGATGTAAATTATTACACATTTTCACTGTTATTAATCTGGTTTTTATAGGCCAGTGATATTTGAAATATTTGACTCTGTAATGTTTTTCCTAATCTAGGTGCCCCTTTTTTTATATCATAACCTTCTATAAATCAGAGCTGGGAAGTCTGTCTCTATACATGCACACACACACACACATACACACACACACACATGCTAAATATATACAAATGTTAGTATTCATGTGCATATGTGTAGCATATGATATATAATAATAGTATGCATGTGTAGCATCCAATATATAATAATAATTAAAATAGATATTGAGTGCCAGATACCATTCTATGTATTTCATATCTACTATATCATTTGTTCATCATAGTTACCCCCTAAGTGATGCATTATTATTGTCCCTATTTTATAGAAGAGGAAACTAAGGCTCAAGGAGGTTATATGTTTTGGCCATGGTTATGTAGCTTATGAATGAGGGGCAGAATTTTGTTCTAAGAGAGTCTATACAAGACTCAGTGAGGTAATCAGGATGTATCTGGTAACTACATCTAAAAAAAACGTACAGTAGTTTGCTGTTATCAGAACCAAAATTGGGAAGGGAATGGAAAGGAGCATACACACCTAAAAAACACATCTAATCTGACCCAACTGTGTATAGTAATAGAGTTCTTTGGGATAGGTAGAAGATGAAGGTTCTTGATCTTACAGACTTTATAGACAGTGAAAGATGATTCTTAGAACTAAGATTTACTAAAGCTGATATATAGCTAGCTGATGAACCAATTGTGATAGTTAAGGGACTGACAAACTTACAAACATACTT
>RCUC01088275.1:0-10769 GCA_003697995.1 Taxidea taxus jeffersonii | reverse complement strand
TTTGGGATGTTTTTCCTTTTGGCCTTTGTCCCATCACTTTGAACTTTACCTATTGGCACTTAAAGAAACACCTTTTTTTGGATACAATTCCTCAAATATACCTCCATTTTTCTTTGTTTATACTTCCTTATGACTTTATACTTGTTCATTTTTCTGTAATTTGTTATATTGTGATAATTCTCCATCTTCATTTGTCTTGACTCTTTTCTATTAATAAATATCAGTAGCTCTTTATTCTGTGATGTCTGTGTCTTAGGGTTGACCAGCAACTTGTGTCTGCTAAAATGATGGTTACATAGGTCAATATTTTCTCCTCCAAACTGAGGGGGAACTCATGTTGATGAATTGGCAATATTCTCAGTAAATTGTGGATTAGAAAATTGTTAGTTATTCGAGGCCACAAGTTTCTGTCTTTGAGCTCTAAATAAGACTTCAAGTCATTCTGGGCTCTGAGTTTGCATCTGATATTCACAGGGCCTGTCTCAATCCTCTATCACATTTAGAGACCTGAAGATCCATTCAGAAATTTAAAGTTTCTGGGTCCTTCTCATCTTGCCTTCTTGTGGCTTTTGGGAAAATCCAGGCAAAACGTCCATTCAGACCCCTCCTTCCAGAGTGGAACGCTTCCTGGGTATTGATAGCAATACCCACAACATTGACTTGTGAGATTTGAGATCTTATAGTTAAAAGTTTATATGATTCTGTTGCTCCGCCGCTTGCTGGGAGCATAGACAACTATCATATGATCTCCCTGATATGAGGAAGTGGAGATGCAACGGAGGTGGGGGTTAAGGGGGTAGGAAAAGAATAAATGAAACAAGATGGGATCAAGAGGGAGACAAACCAAAAGAGACTCTTAATGTCATAAAACAAACTGAGGGTGGTGGGGGTGAAGGGTGTTGGGAGAGGGTGGTGGGGTTACATTATATGTTTATATAAAAATAAAAAAAATGTAAAAAGCTTATATGATTAATTGTGTAAGACTGATGAATCACAGACCTGTATCCCTGAAACAAATAATACATTATATGCCAATAAAAATAAAAGCTTATATGATTTATCTCAACAGTTTAGAGTCTTTTTTATTGTGTTATGTTAATCACCATAAAATAAATCATTAGTTTTGATGCAATGTTCCAAGAATCATTGTTTATGTACAACACCCAGTGCTCCATGCAATACATGCCCACCAAGCTCACCCATCCGACAATTCCCCTTCCCTCTAAAACCCTAAGATTGTTTCTCAGAGTCTACAGTCTCTCATGGTTCATCTGTCCCTCCGATTTGCCCCAATTCACTTTTCCTTCCCTTCTCCTAATATCCTCCATGTTATTCCTTATGTTCCACAAGTAAGTGAAACCATATGATAATTGACTTTCTCTGCTTGACTTATTTCAATCAGCATAATCTCCTCCAGTTTCATCCATATTGATGCAAAAGTTGGGAATTCATCCTTTCTGATGGCTGAGTAATATCCCATTGTACATAGAGACCACATCTACTTTATCCATTCATTTGCTGAAGGGCATCTCGGCTCTTTCCATAGTTTGACTATTATGGACACTGCTGCTATGAACATTGGAGTACAGATGGCCCTTCTTTTCACTACATCTGTATCTTTGGGGTATATACTCAGTAGTGCAATTGCTGGGTCATAGGGTAGCTCTATTTTTAATTTTTTAGGAATCTCCACACTGTTTTCCAAAGTGGCTGCACCAACTTGCATTCCTACCAACCGTGTAAGAGGGTTCCCCCTTTTCCACATCCTCTCCAACACTTGTTTGCTGTCTTGTTGATTTGGCCAAAGGACAATTGGGGACTGACTTTTCAGTGATTAATAATGTGGAGTGATGATGTGGCCTTTAAATGCTGTAGGTTTGCCTTTGTCTTGCGAGCTGTCATCAAACCAACAGATGGCTTACTCTGGTGAGTGGTTGCCAGTCCACCACCCACAGGATATCGTGCTTTGGATGCTATTGGATTTTACTTGGGCTTCCTGTAAATGATTGTTTTGTTATCCTTAGCAGCCATTGGGTCTTACATAAATAATTCTCAGGAGTTTACTCTGTGTTTGCTTTGTATTTGTAATGACTGATACCCTCCAAGGGGACCATGCTATAAATGGAGATGATGTACTGATATAGGTAATTTGGTTGCACATGCTGCCAAGACCCCAAGAGCTTTAGTCTTTTTTTTTTTTTTTTTGGCCTTTCATTGCTTATGCTTATAGGTTCCTCTCTTGTAGTTTGTGTGGCTAAGCTGAGGTCGTTTTTAGTGGGTTTCTCTTTGTGGTTGTCGGGAATGCTAAGCTGCTTATTATAGCAGAATTACGATATGTCTAAATGTTTGCAAACCATATTATTCTGGAAGCTTGAGGTAAGAGATGGACTTTTCTGTTTCTTTATGTAATTCAAGATTTTTCAGGCTACATGGTCTTTGGATAGAAATAAATCACAGAGAAGCCCAAGAATATTTTCCTGTGTTTCCACACAATTAAGACTTTCATTCTAGTTTATCCTTATTTCTTCTGTCTGTTTCTGGCAATCCTTGCAGGTTGTCTCCCATACCCTGGGGTACAATTCTCTGAGCTACCTGATGGCTGCTCTTTCCCAATTGTCTGCCCTGGTTTTCAGGGAAATTTCTCCTGTGGTTGCAAGAGCTATGTGAGTCCTAACATCTTAGAGTTTAGGAGTCTCTGAGTCCCTGTATACAAGCTGCTATAATAGTTGAGACTCACATATGACATATGTAATGTTGAAAGTTATAATTCAAACTAATAAAGAGTTAACAAATGCTTCTATTCTTCTTCTTCTCCTCCTTCTCTTCCTTCTTCTCCTCCTCCTCCTTCTTTCTCCTTCTTCCTCTTCTTCTTCTTCTCCTTCTTCTTCTTCTCCTTCTCCTTCTTCCTCTTCTCCTTCTACTCCTCCTCCTCCTCCTCCTTCTTCATCTGTCAGAGACAGAGAAAGCCCAAGCATGAAGACAGCAGGCAGAGCAGGCAGAGGAAGAAGCAGGCTCCCAGCCAAACAAGGACCCTGAAGCAGTACTCTATGCCAGGACCCTGGGATCATGACCTGAGCCAATGGCAGCCACCCAACTGACTGAGCCGCCCAGATGTCTCTTATCCTATTTTCATAAATGTCTTCATAATAACAAAATAAATACATATATAAAGCTACAATTTTTATATGACTAAAGACAAAATATCAAAGATGAATTTAACATATCTGGTAGTGCTATAGATGTCTTAATAAATAATAAAGCAAAATATACAAAATTAATATGTATTTGTCATATAAAATATATTTTTTCTTGCTTCACTTTAGCAAAGTCACTAATTATTTAGATGTAATAAAGATTTTACATAGTTTGTGTTCAATTGACAGTAATGAGATAAAGTATTAAAATGGAAAGATTTTTACAAAAATACAAATTAAAACAAGTATAAAATTCTTAAAAATTAACATTACTTTCATTTTTAAAAAATCATTTTTCTTTCAAAATATTAAAAATTTGTTAGGATGTAAAATACAAATTTCAAAAAAATTAATATCTGATTTTAAATCAAAATTATAGAAGAGAGTTAAATTTAACTTTAATTTTAAAAATCTTATATCATAAATTCTTTACAGATCTTGGATCCCTTTATCTGATATGTCATTTATAAGTATCTTCTCCCATTCTGTAGGTTGTCTTTTAGTTTTGTTGACTGTTTCCTTTGCTGTGCATAAGATTTTATCTTGATGAAGTCACAATAGTTCATTATTGCTTTTGTTTCCCTTGCCTTTGGAGATATGTCTAACAAGTTGTTGTAGATGAGGTTGAAGAGGTTGCTGCCTGTGTTCTCCTCTAGATTTTAACAGATTCCTGTATTACATTGATGTGTTTCATCCCTTTTGAGTTTATCTTTGTGTATGGTGTAAGAAAAAGTCCAGTTTCATTCTTGTACATGTGACTGTCCAATTTTCTCAATGCCTTTTCCATTGAATAGTCCTTCAGAGACTGTCCTTTTCCCATTGAATATTCTTTCCTACTTTGTCAAAGATTAGTTGACCAAAGAGTTGAGGGTCCATTTCTGCTTTCTCTGTTCTGTTCCACTGATCTATGTGTCTGGTTTCGTATCACACTCAACAAACAAATCATCATCATCATCATCATCATCATCACCCAGTCAAGAAATGGGCAGATGACATGAACAGACATTTCTCCAAAGAAGACTTCAAATGACTAACAGACACATGAAAAAATTACTCCACATTACTTGGCATCAGGGAAATACAAATAAAAAATCACAATGAGATACCATCCCACACCAGTCAGACTGGCTAAAGTTAACAAGTCAGCAAACAACAAATGTTGGTGAGGATGTGGAGAAAGGGGAACCCTCTTACACTGTTGGTGGGAATGCAAACTGGTACAACCACTCTGGAAAACCGTATGGAGGCTCCTCAAAAAGTTAAAAATAGAGGTAATCTATGACTCAGCAATTGCACTAGTGGGTATTTATCCCAAAGATACAAATGTAATGATCCAAAGGGATACCTGCACCCCATATTTATAGCAGCAATATCCATAATAGCTAAACTGTAGAAGGAGTCTAGATGTCCTTTGACAGATCAATGGATAATGAAGATGTGGCATTATATATACAACGTATATACAATGAATGTGTGTGTGTATACACACACACACACTCACACAATTACTCAGGCATCAGAAAGGATGAATACTGCCATTTACATCAATGTAGATGGAATTGGAGGGTATTATGCTGAGTGAAATAAGTGGCTCAGAGAAAGACATGTTTCGCTCATATGTGGAACTTAAGAAACAGCACAGAGGATCATAGGGGAAGGGAGGGAAAACCAAATGGAAAACCAATGGGAAGTCATCAGAGAGGGAGAAAAACCATGAGAGACTCTTAACTACAGGAAACAAACTAAGGGTTGCTGGAAGGGAGGTGGCTGGGGGGATGGGGTAATTGGGTGATGGGCATTAAGGAGGGCATGTGATGTGATGAGCACTTGTTGTTATATACAACTGATGAATTATTGAACTCTATATCTGAAACTAATGATGTATTACATGTTGGTTAATTGAATTTAAATAAAAATTAAAAATCTTATATCATATAATTTCCATTATACTTATGTTTTTGTAAACATAAGACAATTCACAGTGTCCATGTAATTGTTGATGTAAAGAATTTGTATTGTGCTTCATGCATGTTATGTCTAGACCAACATACATAGATTTAAGAGTAATATAAATTGTTTAATGTTGCAAAATATTTCTCAGCCATTCTATGGTTTCTCAGTAATTATGGTGAATACTGTGCTGGTATGTGGATCCCTTGGGAACCATGAGTAGGCACACACAAGAAAGCAAGAATATGGACTCTTAGCAATGTGCTGTGGCAATGGGAATTGATCTCGCTATGCAAGAATCAGTTATATTTATGCTAAAGAAGGACTGAAAAGATAAATGAACTTTTCAAAATATGTTCTTTATCATACCTAAGCATTCTCCTTATTAATTTCCCTCTGCATGCAAAGGCAGTGTTGGACCCAGTTGTGGACAATAATACAATCCACAGGTCTTCACAGCATTTGGACACAGTCACCTTCTGCATTGAGGGTGTTTGGCAGAAGATGGAGAAAACTGTGCCTTCACCTCAGTGGTTTCACATCATGAGGGGGTCATGTTCTGCCAAAAAGGCACCAATTCTGAGGTGAATGTCCCTATTGCCTATGTCTAGTTCTTAAGCTGCCAGTCTTACTTTGTGACAAAGTGAGGCAGAATTTCTCTCCTTAACTTGAATTTTATTATGTTAACTCAAGTATAAAACAGAGTGGGCTTGTATCTTTGATGTCCCAAGGAAACTGAGTGAAATAGCTCTTATTTCTACTTCCCCTTTATTTCATTCATCTCTCCCTGAGTGGAGGGAGCTGGGTGGAGGACAACCTGAGTAGCACATATCACTATGTTATACTCAAAGAAACCCTTACTCTCTGACTTGTACTCATTAAATTTGTGCCACATATTTAAATCTTGGCTCCCTCTTCCACTATGAAGGATCTTTCTAAGAAACTTCTTGAACTCTCATGCAAATATCCTTCTAGTGGGTTCCTCCATCCATCTTTCAAAAATACCTTGTCATATCACATTTAAATCATGCCATAGCATATGGGAATGAGAAAGCAATATAAACCAACAATTTGGCCTTCATGTAATACCTCTTTAATAAATTAGAATTAGTCACTGGGGAAAACGTTCATAGTCTAGGTTATATTTTTTTTCTAGTGAAGGGAATGTTTTACTAAGTATTATGATTTAATATGTGCTCTCTTATATAATTTTCATGGTATCCCCTGCAAGGCAGTTGTTATTTTCTCCTCCTCCTCCTCCTTCTTCTTCCTCTTACTCTTCCCCTTCCCCTTCTCCTCCTCCTCCTCCTCCTTCTTCTTCTTCCTCTTCTGCTTCCACTTCTCCTCCTCCTCCTCCTCCTCCTCCTCCTCCTCCTCCTCCTCCTCCTTCTTCTTCTTCGTCTTCTTTCAAATGAGGAAACAGAGTTTACTAGCAGTTAAGTAACTGGCTTAATTTGTATTAACTTGAATATTGGTCTGTTTGATTTCAAAGCTTTCACTTTTTCTAAGCCATCTGGTTTTCACTGCCACAAGTAAAATTCCACTTAAAACATTAAATGGGAACCAAAATTCTTCCTTCAATAGAATTTGGGGAATGAATGAGTCTATGTCAGTTAAAAAGCCATTAGTAATTATCTCTTTGACTTTTTAATTTTTTTTCTTTTTATTTAAGCTTTATTTAAACATATAATGTAACCCCACCACACTCTCCCAACCCCTCTCCCCTCTCCCCCCCACCTCCCTCAGTTTGTTTTATGACATTAAGAGTCTCTTTTGGTTTGTCTCCCTCCCGATCCCATCTTGTTTCATTTTTTCTTTTCCTACCACCTTAACTCCCACCCCCGTTGCATCTCCACTTCCTCATATCAGGGAGATCATGTGATAGTTGTCTTTCTCCAGTTGACTTATTTTGCTAAGCATAATATGCTCTAGTTCCATCCATGTCATCGCAAATGGTAAGATTTCATTTCTTTTGATGGCTGCATAGTATTCCATTGTATATATATACCACATCTTCTTTATCCATTCATCTGTTGATGGACATCTAGGTTCTTTCCATAACTTGGCTATTGTGGAACAAGTCAGGAAATGACAGATGCTGGTGAGGATGTGGAGAAAGGGGAACTCTCCTACACTGTTGGTGGGAATGCAAACTGGTGCAACCATTCTGGAAAACAGCATGGAGGTTTCTCAAAAAATTGAAAATAGAGCTACCTTATGACCCAGCAATTGCACTACTGGGTATTTACCCTAAAGATATCTCTTTGACTTTTAAAGCTTCTAGCATCTGTAAAACATCTGTTGACTACAATCCCTGAGGAGATTCCATGGCTTGGAAACTTTAATTTATAATTTATTAAAAAAAACAACATAGCTATAATACATGGTTTTGATTTTGGGTAGATGCTGATGAGACCATTAAGAGGACAGGACAGAAACTGGGGGAATGCTGTGATTGATCATGCTATTCTTTTGAAACTTAAAATAGATAATTGAAGAAGAGTGAAAGATTTTATTAGATTGTGGATGACAGGAAGCTTGTGGGAATATAGAACATATTGGATGATATCATTTGAAAGCTAGAGTGATGAAAATCCAATAAACTAAAATAATATAAATAATTGGCAAATTTCTGTATTTAGTTTCAAAATATCACCACACTAGAAGTTTAAGAAATGTGAATGAAAACAGTAACATTTAAAAAGAACTGGGAGAGGGATTGATATTAGCAAAATGGTAAAAAACAAAGCTCCAAGCTTTTATTCCCCCAATGAAATATTGAAACAGACAAACAAAGATTGTCTCAATTAACTTTGTCAGAGCCTTGGAAACTAGCCACTTTTGCAGTGACCAAGTAAACATCCAATCAAGAAAAAGCCATATTCAAAATGAAAAAGTTTTGTGTCATTTTTACTTACTCTTTCCCAAACCTTTCCCCAGAATGGCAGTCTTAATATTGAAGCAACAGTAGCCCAGTTCCCAGTTACTTCTCTTAAACTGAATGGATCAGTGCAGACTTTATTAGCAAATTATTGTGCATGTCTATTCTAAACTACCTGGGGGATACTCAAAAGACTAATATAAGGTGCTCATCTCTGTTTTGCTCAGCTCAGAACTCAGGAGAAAAAACTTTGGCCTGTGCTCTTCATAATGAAAAGGTGACTACAGATTGATTCTAAAGGTAAGAGATCATGGGGAGGAGACATAGAATAGATAATCTAAAGCATGGGGGAGAGTCTAGGGTGAGACTCTTTGGAAATTAGGGCATTTGAAGGCAGCTGTGTATACAAGGAAAACTAGAAATTCAAATGCATGCCTAGGCAAGACACAGACTCAGAAAAGACATGAGAAGACATCAAGCTTTCACCTTGGGCTGATTCTTATGCTCAAAGCAAGGTTAACTAGGTGTTGAAGAAGTTCCCCATTACAAAGCCAACTGTGAAACACTGGGAGACCTTTGGTAATTCAAGGAAGTCTTTGCCACAACACTAGCTGAACAGAGCTAAAAGGACAGACACTTGAGTGATCACATAGGACAAGGACTGTTCTTGGCAAATATGGGTTGGAAGTCTCAAAACTAGTGGGGTAAAACACTTTTTGGCAATCACAAACAAAGAAGGAATTCCTGGAGCAGGGCAATCTGAAATCTAGAGATACCACGATGTAATATTCAAAGGCTCAATTTTCAAGAAAACTATCACAAGTCACACAAAGAAACAGGAAGACATGGCATGTTCAAAGAAAAGAAATGGACAGAAACTATCCCTGAAGAAGCTCAAAGTAAGACTTCCTGGACAGAGACTTCAAAACAAAAGACCTAAAGGAAAACATGAGCAAAAAATTGAAAGAAATCAGGGAAACAATGTATGGATAAAATGAGAATATTAACAATACAAGTTGGAGGTGAGTAGAGAAGTGAGTTGGGGGAAATCGGAGAGGGAGACAAACCATGAGAGACTGTGGACTTTGAGAAACAAACTGAGGATTTTGGAGAGAAGGGGGTTGGGGGGGTTGGGTGAGCCCAGTGGTGGGTATTAAGGAGGGCACATATTACATGAGCACTGGGTGTATGCATAAACAATGAATTTTGGATCACTGAAAAAAATAAATAAAATAAAATAAAATAAGTGGTGATAAAAAAAGAAGGTGGAGATGAAAAATACAATACAGAAATGAAAAATTCACTAGAGGAGTTCAAGTAGGAGATTTGAACAGGCAGAAGAATCAGTGAATTTGAAGATAAAACTATCAAAATTATGGGTATTGGAACAGAAAAAAGTAAAGAGAAGTGAATGAATCTAAGGCACCATCAAACTGACAGATGTTTGCATTATGGGAATCTCGCAAAAAAAGAGTGAGAAAAAAACAGATTATTTGAAGAAATAATGGTCAAACTCCCCAAATGTGATGAAAGAAATGAATGTACAAGTAAAGGAAGCTCAATAATTCCAAGTAATAGAAACTAAAAGAGACCCACACGGAGATACATCCTAATCACACTGTCTAAGGTGCAAGGACAAAAGAGAATACTGAAAGCAACAAGAATAAAACTGATCCATCATACATAATATAACCTAAACATCTCCCCCCATTCTGCTGTCAGCTCCTTGCGAACACTTCTAAATTTATCTAGGTGCGCCAGCTCCCTTGGGAGCAAATACAAACTTGAGCGATAGTGCCACCTTCTGGGATACAAAAGAAAGGTTTCTAAGTACTATGGTATTGAACGAAGTAATATCAATTCTTAATTAAGGAAAAGTGCCTGTTACTTCAAATGCAAAAGTAGAAGCACACATCAAACACTATGAAAAACCAAGGGAATCACAAAAAGAAAATGATAATTCTTCAGCAACCAAACCAAAGGGTGTGGAATATTGTGATTGAACTGACAAAAAAATTCGAAATAGCTGTTATGAGGAAATTCAACAAGCTAAAAGAAGATTCAGGCAATTCAATGAACTCAGGAATAAAATTAATGAACAGAAAAGTTCTTTACCAAAGAAACTGAAATGATAAAAATGAAATGAAATTCTGGAGCTGAAGAATTCAATAAAGGAGATCAAGAATGCATCAGTGACAAGGCAGACCAGGTGGAAGAAAGAATAAATGACTTGGAGGATAGAAAAAGAGAAGTAATTCAGAAGAGGACAGAAGTTTTAGACCTAAGTGAATAAACCCTTACAAGAACTATCAGATATGACCAGAAAGTTAAATATAATAATTGGCATACCAGAAGGAGAAAAGAGGGAGGAGGGGGCAAAAAGTTTATTTAAAGAAATAATGTATGAGAATTTCCAAAACCTGGGAAGGGACTTGGACAGACAAGTCTGTTTCAAGACAGACAAGTTCATGAAGCTAATAGATCATTCCATTATCTCAAGGTGAAAAGACCTTATCCAAGACAAATTATAATGAAACTTAAAAATCAATGACAAGAAAAAAAAATCTTAAAGGCATCTGGGACAAAATAAAGAAATTTGCAAAGTAACCCCCATCAGGGTATCAGCAGGTTCCTCAGCAGAAACTGTACAGCCAGTACAGAGTGGAATAATTTATTTGAAGTGTTGAAAGATAAAAATTACTAGCCAAAAAAAAATTACCAGCCAAGAATATTTTTCTGTCAAA
>RCUC01088274.1:0-13960 GCA_003697995.1 Taxidea taxus jeffersonii | reverse complement strand
AATTCCAGCAGTCTGGCTCTAAGCTTTTAAATAATATGTTATATTGTTATCTAACCTTTCCTTCTCTTTCATTTCCTCCTTTTTTTTTCCTGAGCCTGAATATTCACCCTTTCCTTCATCTGGAAATTCCTCAACTGTGCGTATCCAGAAACTGTTGTAGCTTCTATCTAATTCCTGTTTCTGAAGGACATTCTTGACATGCCATATTGTCTTATCTGAGTTATAGACTAGGTCTATATTTGGCCAGCAAATGCACCATGGCAAGATCTATTTAGAATTTTTAGCTGATTAGCCACTGGTGTGTGTAAAATGTATTTGGCTTGGCTTCTGGCTAATAGGACAGACTGAAAACTGCCCGACTTCATACTAGACCTCCCCTTCCATGAGTGAGTATAAAGACCCGGGTTTCAGGTGAGTCACTGACTGACTCTTACGTGGGCAGAAACCATCCTTTTTCCACTCCACATGACAATGCCTAGCACACAGGAGACTATAAAGTTGACAAGGAAGGCCCAGGAGATTTGGGTACCAGTTTCAGGCCCTCTACAGACAAAGCACCAAACTTTGATCCTTGGTGACCTCATATATATTATGCTCCCAGTAAATCTTGGAGACCCAAGGAATATCATTCTTGAAGATCTTTAATTCCTACAAAAGAATCATCTTATGGGTTTTCAAGTTTAAGAGTAAAAATTATTGATCCCTTTTCTTTTTTTAAATTTTAAATATTTTTATTTATTTATTTGACAGACAGAGATCACAAGCAGGCAGAGAGGCAGGCAGAGCGAGAGAGAGGGGGAAGCAGGCTCCCTGCTGATCAGAGAGCCTGATGCGGGGCTCAATGCGGGGCTCGATCCCAGGACCCGAGATCATGACCCAAGCCAAGGGCAGAGTCCCAACCCACTGAGCAATCCAGGCGCCCCTGATCCCTTTTCTTATTTTAAAAGACATGCAATTTTAATCCAAAAGAATTGTGGGGGGCCAACAGATGGTCTTTTAGACGTTTTAGGTTTTTTTCCCATTTGGGACACATTACAGATGACATTTAGGTGTAGGAAAGCCTGCCATGGGTGACCCAGTGTGGGAATCATGGCTTGGCATAAAGATAAGAGAGTCTGTGGGATTATGTATAATTCCCAGTCTACCAACCCTACTTTCTCTCTCACTTAAGAAAACAAATGGACTAAGACATATTTCAAAGCCATCACAATAAAATTGTGAGGAAGTGGTTCAGGAACAAATGAACTGATCAGAATGAGAGAGAGAGAGAGAGCAAAGAGCCCAGAGACCAAACCATGTACCCATGGGAAACTGGTCCATAGGAAAACTTCTTCCCAAATCAGTGGGAAGAAGATGGATCATTGAGTAGATAGTGTTGGGAAAACTGGCTCACTATGGAGAAAAGAAAATGTTGGATTCCTATCTTATAACATATACAAAAAAAAAAAATCCAAATGGATGGAAAACCTAAGTATGAAGGGAAATATATAGACTCACCCTATAGAGGAATACTTATAAGAATATCTTTGTGTTCTGGGATATGGAGCAAATTTCTTAACCCAGACCCAAACAACATGAAACCCCAAACTGACAGGTATGGCTATATCAAACATAAAGATTTCAGTTGAAAACAGTTAACCTACCTGACAGAAGGCATTGTGGAGAGATGTTTGCAGTGTCCAAAAATCAATAAGGAATTAATGCCCCAAGGAACTCCTACAGGTTGGCAAGAAAAATACAGGAAACCCACGTAGGAAAAATAGCAGAAAAATGGGCAAAGATATGGGCAGTTTGTAGTAGGAGAAATTCAAATTCGAATAAGCATATGAAGAGATGCTCACTTCACTAGTAATCAGTGACCTGTAAATTCAAATTACAGCGCAATCCACTTCAAAATCATCAGATTGTCAAAAATTGGAAATCTTAGCAGTGTCATTTGTTGGAAGGGATTCAGAGCCATGGGAACCCTCTGGCCCTGCTAGAGGGATTGAAATAGCCTGTGCTTCATCGATCCCACTCCCATGTAGATCCCAGAGACTACACGGGATTTGGCTTCCCCGAATATGTGAGGGGACAGCCCAGTGCGCTTTCCTGTAGCACCAGTTGTGGTAGCAAAGAATGGAATCAATCAGGAAGTCGGTCCCTAGGACAATGGCCAAGCATCTGTGGTTTTATGTAAGGCTTTCAGCAGTAATAATTAGATTTACATAAAACAACAAGGATGGATGGCAAAAGCATTGAGTTGAATGAAAAAAAAGTAGGAAAGAAAATGAGATTTATAGCACATTGGCTTTGGTAATGGAACACGCCCACAGAAAGCAATACTGTATATTATTCAAGTGTACACATATGTCTAAATAAAGGAGTGAGGGGTCTGGAGTGGAGGGGGGACTGGAGTGAGGATCAGGAAGCAGGAGAGAAAACCACAATGAAATAAAAGAAAGGCCTTTTATGGATTGAGGCATGCACTATGAACTAAAGAGTAGAATTAATTCAACTCTGTGGCCCAAAAGAGAAGAAAAGGAAGTAAGATCACACTGGAATTTGGTTAAGTGAGAGGTATCCTTATGGTGATAACCTTAAAACATTCTGTTTATATTCTGTATGGTAAATCACTGATAAACTTCAGCTCTGGGTTACTCGCCATACGCTTTCTCACTGTCAGGACCTCAGGGCTGAGAACCATAGTGGGAGATGTTTGTGTTCACAATTCCTTACCTTGCATAATCCTACAGAGGTGAACATAGCCATAAAAACTAGAGAGAGTCAGCTTCAATAATTGAAACATAATTAAGAGAAAGACCTAGAAAAGGTTTGCAGTTATTAATCCATAAAGACCTGGTGTGACTACCTCTTTATCCATAGTTTATTTCCTCCATCTAATATTTAAAATCTTCCCTTTGTGTTTGTAGAATGAAAAGCAGAAATCTAAACAGCTCTAACATCATTTCCCATAGCCTGCACCGCTTGGATGTCAGTCTCTAAATTCCAAATACAAACGAACAGAAGACAAAATCACTTCCCGGGACTCTGAAATGAAGTATTTCAGCAGAACATAGAGAAATGGTTAAATTTTGCAAAGCTGTGAAACTGGAGAGGGGGCTGTCCTCAAAATCCACCAACCAGAGACCTAGGAGGAATTACTTGTTTGAGATTCATTTCTCTCTCATTTCTCCCCACCTATTGCACCAAACTCACCTGTCAATTTCATCAAAGAGACACTTGAATGGATTCTCTAATCTGCCCTTACTCCAAATCGATCAGTTAATTAAGGTGATCTCAATGAGCTTATTAAAGAACCAGGTCCTTTCCTTTCATGTTATGCAGTTCCCTGTGAACTCCCTTTACGGTGGTATGCTTAATCAGAGGCATCCAGGAAGATGAGCATTCCTTACTAATATTTTATCCTATGCATAAATAGATTTATTTTAATGTGGATTTGGATTTTTTTTTCCCAAGCACACTTAGCTGCAAATACATTATGCAACTTTTTGCTTTCAGGTCAGAATTGAATGGGTTTCTGTTTCATATTTATTTATTATTTGTCATTTAAAGATATGAGATTCTTGGTTTCATACAGAGTTGCCATAGATTTCCTTTATCCATTTGTTTTGAGGATCAGAATGAGACTGGTAAATAACATGATTGTTTCTTGTGATAATTGACTCGGAGGCAGCATGTGTGGCTTGTGGCCACCATGTAAGGTCACCTCTTGGATCCACCCACCCACCCACCGTGAGCATTGATGATAACCAGAATTACTTTAGGAGGAAGTGAGGCTAGTGTCCTGGGCACGATCTCCCTCAGAGGGCCTTGTCCAACCACTCACAGTCCATTATCTTATTAGTCTCAAAATATGCCAGTTAGGGAGCAAGGAAGGAGGATGCTCGTGGAGTCATGAAACAGTATAAAGCACTCTACTAATGAAATAATCACTTCCCCTTCCCCGGCTCCTGATCCCTAAGCCTAGTTACAGAAACTGAGGCTGAAGGAGCTGAAATTGCTGACCCCCAGATCCCCAGAGAGAGTCAGCAGCAAAAGCCAGGTGGGGGGTGGGGGTATGGAATGCTGCCACCCAGCACGCTGATGTAACCTGTTTTTTAAGGAAACGCCTAAATAAAGGCTAAATTGGTCGCTTAAGATAACAGCAGCTTTTTCTTTCTAAACCAGCACCGGGTGAGGATAGCTGGGGAAGTCAGAAATGTGCTGAGAGGAGGGCTGGGCACTGGGCCAAGATCAAGCCAGAGACAGGCTCTCAGAAGTGGGCACTTTGGGGTGCAGCTGGCCTCTTCCGCCGACTCAGTGCTTCGCTGCTAAGTATAATTCAATTTGGTTCACATCTTTATAGATACGCACAACATGTATGAAACTGACCTCATTTGGTCTAATTCCTCAGGTTTTTCCCAAGGACTTTGAGGCCATTTTCTTAAAGAACTGCTTGGATAAATAAAGACTTTCATTCTTTTTTTTTTATATATATATTTTAAATTTTTATTTAAACATATAATGTAACCCCACCCCCTCTCCCAAAACCAACCCCCCCATCCACCTCAGTTTGTTTTATGACATTAAGAGTCTCTTTTGGTTTGTCTCCCTCCCCAGAGGGTATTATGCTTAGCGAAATAAGTCAATCGGAGAAAGACAACTATCATATGATTTCCCTGATATGAGGAAGTGGAGATGCAATGGGGGTGGGGATTAAGGGGGTAGGAAAAGAATAAAAGACTTTCATTCTTAAAGGAGCTGGTTGTGTTTAAGTTTCCTGCTTTAAAATAATGAGCCTACATCTTATTGAAAGTGAAAGTGTTTTGAGAGTCACTAGAACACTTCTGGGTACTTTTTTTTTTTTTTTTTTTTAATTATTGAAGGGCTTCTGCTTTGGCACTTGGGGTCTCTACAGGCAGCATAGTGGGTTAGCTCTGGGCCCTTCTGGAAGGTTCCCTGTGTTCCTCTGCTCAGTGTCCACAGACCTCATGCTTCCTCCTCATGACTCTACAAAATTTTCCTTCTTTGAAGGGGGCGGGGACTAAGGTGTAGACGGCTGTAAGACATAGGTCCAATGGATAAATCTGTCATTGTGGTATTGCAGGCATGTGTGAGGATTTGTGAGAAGAGGGAGTTTTATGACGTTTCACTGCAGCCTGCTTGGAAAGGTCAACCCCACCAGGAAAATAAAGCATCATTCTTGGAAGAACACAGGTGCTATGATTTTCCTCTTAGAGTCAGGCTACTCAACATATTTCAAATTGATAACATAGAATTCATTCATTCATTCATTCATTCATTCATGCAGCAGACACAAAAATGAATAAGTAAGAGCCCCTGCCTCATACCAGGGAGCTCATAGACGTGTAAAGAAATGATTGCAGTGCCAAATGGTCATAAGAAGCATAACAGAGGTAGTTAGAGAGAACAGAAGTTTCTGGCATGAAAGTGTAAGTGTCCAATGAATGTATAGGTAATCAAAGTTCAAAAAGACATTTACACTCCAAGACCTAGGTGAGATGGGCAGGAATAATATTTGATGGAGATAAATATACAGTCCAGCATAGATTGAAAAAGGCCAGTGGACTAATTACAAGGTCAGGGATATCTGTTGTTATGATGTGGTGGGCAAGAACAGAGACTATGGCATTGGGTAGGCCCATGCTTCAATCCTGGTTCTGTCATTTACTGTTTCTCTGATGATGGACACATGCCCTCACCTCTCTGTGCCTCAGTGTTCTCACCTGTAAAATGGATATAATAATAGGTCCTGCCGGAAGGGTTATTAGGAAGATGAAATGAAACAATGCATTTACAGTGCTTAGAAAATAGCCTTGCCATAAATAAATAAATAAATAATGCTTAGTAGTATTCAACACCTATTATTATTACTCTTAATGAGTTATTTTAGAAAAGCAAAAAAAGATGTCAGACTTTTGCTTTGCAATTTGTCCAGTGGCAATCAGCAGTCTTCTGATAAGCTCTGTGGCTTGTGTACTGGCCTCCCAAAGGGATACGAAGCAACAGGGCGAATCACTCCTTTAGATCTGATAGTCTGTCCAAAAGAAGAAAGTGGCTGTGTAACCCTAGGGTTCTGGATGGGCAAGAAGGGAAAACCTGGGTATGGTGGAACGCAAACTCAAACCATAAGGCAAGCATACGACCGAGAGCCATCACAAGAAGCGTATCAGAAAAGTGAAAGTCTGAACCAACTGAGGCAATCCAAAAACCCCTGAGACCACAGAAAGAAATGTTTTAGGTGAGAAGATCGGGGTGGGGGTTTGGGGGAACAGACCCAGCTCCTGCACTTGGTGGCCAAAACTATAGTTGGCCAGGAGAAGACAGGGTTCTAGGAGATGAGCTTTTGTCTATTTTCTCTGACCAGGAGAATGTGGAGAAAGGATGAGCTTGGGTATGGGACAGTGGAAACCAACAAGCTTTTAAGAAATGTGTAGCTGCTTTAAATTAAATCAGATCTCTGGAATAAATAATAGGTGGTGAGGTACTGAAATTCTGTAAGTCGTGATGAATTGAAATTAGAAGAATCTTAGAGAAAAGAATGCATGTTGGAAAAAAAATGCTGGCTAGCCCATTTGCTCATTTTCAGAAACAGAAAGGAAGTTGATTTTATAGACTATAGACAGGTGGGCATGTAGTCCGTCTTGGACAAAAATTGGTTCTAGAAGGCTTATTTTGTGAGCGCCTTGAAGAGAATGTGATGATCACTAGGACACAGTACTGGGTGATGAGGATTAGGCCCCATCAGGCTAATCCTACTTCTTCTGCCTTCCTCCTCCCTCCTTGTCCTTTGGTGTTCTTGGGCCAAGAGTTCTTAAGAAGTCCACTGAGCTATGTGTTTGGATTTCCGCAAAGAGTGTGATAAACCTCTTGTGATGTTGCTGAAAATGAGAAAAAAGAAAGGAGGGTTGGATTCACAAATAGTTAAGTTAACTTGGAAACTGTCGGAAGGTCTATAAAGAGCAGTGATAATGGGAAACCCCAGGCAGGGAGTGCCTAGTGGTGTGGGAGAAAGCTCTGTTCCCCCTTGTCTGGGACGAATGTTATTTTTGCTCATGACTACCATTGATGACACACCCCTACATGTCATGTTAAATATATATAAAATATCATTTTATTGTTACAGAACTCTGTGAGGTATTTTTTTTAAGATTTATTTATTTGACAGACAGAGATCACAAGTGGGCAGAGAGTCAGGCAGAGAGAGGAAGGGAAGCAGGCTCCCTGCTGTGCAGAAAGCCCCATGCGGGGCTCGATCCCAGGACCCTGAGACCATGACCTGAGCCAAAGGCAGAGGCTTTAATCCACTGAGCCACCCAGGTGCCCCTGTGAGGTATTTTTTTACAGAGAGATTAGTTAACTTTCCCAAAGCACACTGACACGCAGCCAGAGATGGAGGATTTGAACTTCAGACCGTCTGATTCAGAGCTATTGCTCTCTCAGTTATGCTAACTGGCTCGAATAGCCAAAGTGGGAGGGAGAGATGGGCAACACATGCAATGAAATCATCAGGATCCAAAATGACACTGTCAGAGGGACAGACTGAATCCAACAAGAAGCAATTTCAGTGGGTATACTGAAGATTTCAGTAGTCTCCTCTCCTCCTCCCAAGAGCCCTACCTAAGCACAGGATAGAATAGACATGGCTTTGGAGGTGTTTGGGTGATCTGAGACATTAGTGTGATATGGCAGCCCCAAAGGACCAAATGAAACAACTCCACTAAATTAGATTTGGGTCCATCTTGAGAGAATATCATAGATTAATGAGAATTGGTACAAGAAAACCCAGGAAGGGCTCTGTCTGCTGCTTGGAGCCACTCACGTAATGCCGATGGGGTAAAGGGAGAAGACAGAGCTCCGGTTGGCTGCTTTTCAACAGTCTTCATGTTCAGGAAGACACTAGGACTACAAAATGTGCACTGATGCTGGTGAGGGAGAGACTTGTAGCAGCAGACAACGTGGCTAACCCTATCTCCTGGAGCTACTCTTGAAGCGGGATGCAGGCAAAGTTCTAAGGGAAAGTAGCTGACAACTGCATCAGATGGGGGACAAGGGAGGAAAGAAGCTAGAGATGTTCACTGGGAAGAGATAACTTTAGAGGTCATCTTGACTGGTCTTGACACTTTGCAAGGGCCATCACGTGAGAACACATGTCTCCACAACAATGGTTTGGAGACTTGCTTGGCTGTTACCTATAAGAAGAATTATATTTTATATCTCCACCCAGAAGACACAGAAATACACACATATATCTGAAGAAAGTGTTTCTGAAAGCATTATTACCCTCCCTGTGTTCCATTTGCTCTGATATTTTCTATTGCATTCTATTTGACTACATTCTTTTTCACTAAAAAAATTTGTTGATCCCATTAAACTGATATTCTGACTTACTAAGGGGTTGAAATGCATAGTTTAAAAATCAGTGTCATAGAGACTAGAGTGGGGGTCCACCAGTGGAAGCTACAAGGGCCAGGAAGCACAGGAAGCACGAGCTCTTGCTTCTCAAGGTGTTCAAGCTTAGACTGAGTGAAGGTGTGATGCGGGAAGGATTCAAACATCAGATGGGGAGTGAATGAAATCGACCACAAGAAACTCTCCATTTCTGAGATGCTGCCGTTGGCTTAGTTCCTGCCCTTTTAGGCTATGCCAACAGAAGCATGGTGTACCTCTCTCCGGAGGTGAAGGCGGCTTTGCTCCTTGCTATTCAGACCACAAATCAGAGTATCAGAACCAATGTGGGAATGCACTTGGAGATATATTTTTGAAGCTACTGACTTATTTATTCATTTGTCCAACAAATATTTGTGGTGGGTCTAGGACAAGCCAAGCACAAGCTTGGTAGGCTCTGTGCAGGTCAGACTGACATAGCCCAGGCTGCGTGGCCCTTGCTGCCTAGTTCGGAAAAGATAATCACTCAACACATATTTTCTGAGTGCCTAGCTATCTGTCAGTCACTGCTTTGAGCACTGGTGACATATCAATGGGAAAACAGATTTAAAACACTACCTGCCTTCATGGAGTTTGCAGATTATGGACAACATACGCATAAGTAATTGATCGATTTTGAGTGTGGTGAGGGCAGAGTAACCAGAGAAGGTAGTGGCCAAGTGCAAGAGTCAGGGATATGTCCTCAAGGAGGTGGCATCAAAACTGCCACGTGGAAGATGAGTGCTTCCATGAGATAGAGCAGGAGGGAACATTCCAGACAGAGGAAACAGCAAGGGTCTGGGGATATGAAAGAAAGTTGGGCTGGCTGGGATGTGGGGGTGGGAAAGGACTGACCCCATAGGGTCAGGAAGTGGAATTTCATGCTGGGAGTAAGGATAGAATCCGTTAGAGGGATGTAGAACTATAGGGAGTTCTAGGGATAGAGAGATAAGCAGAGGTGCCGGAGAAGATGGATGTGGAAGATTCGTGGGAGGTCGACTCAGCCTCACCTGGGGCATGAGCTGGAGGGAGGGGACAAGGAAGACCCCTGTGTATCTATCTTGATCAGCTAGCAGTGATGGTGGGGTGAGGGAGAGAAGGAGATGAACAGCGGAGAGGGTGGAGTGGAGAAGGTGAGGTTGGTCTGGGACATCTTTCCTCATGCAGTTTTCTCTCCTTAAAATACCGTCATCCCACTCGTCTGCTGGGAAAGCACCTGTTCGTCCTCCAACACTCCAGCCCCCACGAAGCCTTACTTAACCCTCCTCTTTGTCAGACAGAAGCAATCCTCCCCACCCCATGTCGCCGTTTTTCCTTTACAGACTTTGATCGCTGCCTCCACAATGATCTGTCCCATTTATTTGTTTGCCTATAATAATAATAATGCCCATGAACACTGACTGACAGCCTGGCACTGTTGTAGGCCCTTTATACATATCGCCTCACTTAATCTCCACAATAGCCCTTTATGTCCATACCATTACTGTTCCCGTTTCACCAGGAAACGGAGGCTCAGGCGGGCAGGTAGCCGCTGAGCTCACAAGGCACTGCGGGTCAGGGCAGAGCTGGGATCCGAGACCCAGGCGGTCTGGCTCCAAGGTCCATGCTCTTAATCACTGCGTGCATCTTGTCTTCCAGGGGATTATAGAGCCTTGCAGTCAGGGACCATGTAGTCGGACTTTTTTTTTTTTTTTAAAAGAAACACACACTTGGAGAGCTTGAGTACCAAAAATAAGAAAAATAAACATAGTTGCAACTTGTAAACAAAACCAAAATGAATAGCTATCTAGATTTTTTTTTCCACCCCTGCGAATCTCAGAAATTTTGTTATTTGAAAACCAAGATGGGAGTGCCTGGGTGGCTCAGTCCACTGATGTATCTCGGGACGTAGACTCAGTCCTGCCTCACCGGCAGCTCTCCTAACTTATTGGATGAACTGCTGGGTACTCTGAACACATCGCGAGCTTTCCCGACTCTGTAGCTTTACTAGGATATTTGCTTGCTAAAGAAAATCTCTTAGTTGTCTCCAACTCTCTAAAACCTAACCCATTCAAGCTCAAATTTCCTTTTGTGAAGTCTTTCTGAAATGCTCCCACTGAATCCCTACAGTATCTCTGTGTCGTGTGTGTGTGTGTGTGTGTGTGTGTGTGTGTGTGTGTGGTGAGAACACTTAAGATCTAGTCTCTTACCTTTTCTTTTTTTTTTCAAGATTTTATTTATTTATTTGACAGAGATCACAAGTAGGCAGAGAGGCAGGAAGAGGCAGAGAGAGGGGGAAGCAAGCTCCCTGCTGAGCAGAGAGCCCAATGCGGGGCTCCATCCCAGGACCCTGGGATCATGACTTGAGCCAAAGGCAGAGGCTTTAATCCACTGAGCCACTCAGGCGCCCCTAGTCTCTTACCTTTTTAAAAACATCCCCAGCACCTTGGGATGCCCAGCACAGCAGCTGGACCATAAGAGGCCCTTAAGAAGGATTGGTAGAATGAGTCAATGGCAGGAAAACATTCACACATCTAAGGAAGGGTTAGGATTGCCAACAAAAAGTTGGGGTTGGCAACATTTTTTCTGTAAAGGAGCAGATAGCAAATATCTTGGGCTTTGTGGGCCATAAATTCTTGGTTGCAACGGCTCAGCTCTGCTGTTGCTGTGTGAAAGCAGCTACAGACAATATGAAAACAAATGTACTGTGTTTCAATAAAACTTTATGTATGGATACTGATGTTTGAATTTTGCCTAATTTTCACGCATCATGAAATGCTATTAAAAATTTTTTTTTGACTGTTTAAAAATGTAAAAACCACACTTAGCTCACAGACGGTGAAAGCCAGGCCTTGGGTGGATTTGCCCCATCAGCTACAGTTTGCCAATCCCTGGCCTGGGGCTGGTGGGCCAAAGTGACATGGACTCCCCGGGGTTTGCTTTGGTACCCTGCCTTCCGTCAGAGGGGCAGCTGTGTACCCCCAGGGAGCTGTCCTCACCAGAGATGTCTAATCTGGGGGTCTGCGGGTTACCTGGGGTGGGGTGGGGGGGCTGGAGAGATGAACCCCACTGAGGTGGGGCCGAGGTGGGACACGATAGGACCTCTAAAGCCCTTTCCTTTACAAGGTTCTCTGAGGCAGCTTCCTGGGCTGAGTAATAAAACCGCAGGAGCCGAACTGATTGGAGAAAGGAAGGTCATTGTGGATTAGTGAAAAGGTCTGAGTTATAAAATGGTTTATAAGAAATTATGCTTCATTGTGTTCAAGGACATTCGGCAATCAAATGAACACTTAACAAAGGGCTGTCAATAAGCCATTTGAATTGCACTTCGTATTTTTCAAAGTGTTTTCCAGTACATTATCTTCATTGATCCGAGCAGGAACCCTAGGAGATGGACAACCCCATTTTACAGGTGAGGTCACACCAGCTGAGGTGGTTCAGAACAGGGTCTGTGCTGCCCGAAGCCACCTCCCAGGGCTGGCTGGTGAGTAGACAAACATAACAACTTTATATTTTGCATCAAGGCTGTCTTCTGAAGTTTCCACATGGAGTATCATTTATATTTGTATGAAGATTGAGTATCCTTACCTCAAGCTAATTAAAAAAAATTATTTTAAGTAATCCTACACCCAACATAGGGCTTGAACTCACCACCCTGAGATCAAGAGTCCCATGCTCTACCGACTGAGCCTGCCAGGTGCCCCAACACAGGCTAAATTTTAACTCTTTAGTAGGTACTTCTTAGAAACATGGCCACAGATCCAGATTAGCATGCAGAGTTTGTCAAACTACATTAGTAAAACATAGCAAAAGTTCATTAAATGCTGACAAGGAAGAATATGGGGCTTTATCCTGTTTATTCACATCAGGATGACAAAGGGTTTTCCACTATGTTATCTCCAAGAGAGAGGCAATAGGTTTCCTCATAGATGGCATGAAGGAAGTAGAAATGCACTTGGAATTAGAAAGGTATCTCAGGGTCTGAAATTCTTCCATCTGTTAAATTAGTAGTTTTAAGAAATTAGAAGGACCCTGATAGCAGAGGAGATCGAGTCCAGTTGCCTTGTGGTGCTTTCCTTCCTCCCTGTCTGAGGGAGTCTGACCTGGGGGCAAACCAGAGAAGCAGGCAGCCAGCAAGCCCTAGTGATTTAGGGGAGAAATCTGCTTCTCCCCCCAACCCCAACATGGGGCTCTCATCAGCATTTCCTTGCCAAATTAGGCTTTGGCACAGCTAAGAATGCCTTGGCAAACTTTTTTAATTTCCCAAGAGCAACTTCCTGGTTCTTAATTAGGCCTTTTATCCCTAGATGTCTATATTTAACTGTGCTCTGTTAGCGCTGACCCCTTTTGGATACTGCCAAGAACTTCAGGGAAGTGGCAGTTGAGTCTAGACAGGGCAATTATTGAGATAACTAAGTTCCCCAAACCTGTTCTTAAAGCAAGACACTATGAGGAAATGTTCAGTTATCAAGCAGTGCCTGCTTGAATTCACTAGGTAACTGCCCAGGGGTCTACCTCACTTTGCCAGAGAGGCAGAGAGCAAATACTTAACCCAGGGAAGGATGCGGGCCCCGAGAGGTCAGGGTTGCCCCCATGAACTTGGCGGGGTAGAGAATGGAGGAAGGGAAATGGTGGAATGAGAAAAAGTCCTAGAAAAAGGCTCTCGGCTCTGCATGAATAAAGTGCAAGAATGTTCATTCTACCTGTCCATAAAAAGAGAAAAATGGAAAGTACCCTGAATGTCTGTCACCCGAGAGATGAATCAATAAATTGTAGTACATGCCTACGAGGAAATGTAATTCAGCACTGTGAAAAGGGATGGACTGAACCTTCGTGGGTCACCGTGGATACTTCCCACAGACATAGTGCTAAGCAAAGACAGCAGGGTGCATGTGACTATCTACTACATGAAAACATTTGTGGAAATGTAAAACAGCAATAATAATTATACTGTGTATTGTTTATGGAGAGCATATCTGCAGTGAGAGCATTTTAAAAATCCATGGTAATTAAAAAAAAATCAACTGATCCTTTTTTTTTTCTTCCTTAAAGAAAAGAAAAAATGACTGATGTTCAAGAGATCAGTTATTTCTGGGGAGGGAGGAACGCGGAAGTGAGCCTGCATAGGGCTCAAAGTTTTTGGCTGAGGCTGTTGTGTTTACTGTTTTCTGCTGGGTGAGAAATTACCCATGATTTGTATTAGTATACTCTTCAGCATGCCTAAAATCCTTCATTACAAATGAAGAGGTGCCGGAAGGAGAGTTGCTGTTTGCTGGGGATGGGATGGGGTGACAGGAAACGTCTCAGGAGAGGAGAGCCTCCTTGAACTGTGTGATCAAATATCATTTCAGAGAAACAAGAGTGTTTGTGGGACAGCTTCAGAAGGGAGTGCAGAGAACAAGATTCTAGAAACAGTTTGGCCTCTTTCCGGAGCTGAGCGACCATGACGTGTTGTGAGCCCTGGTCTCTCTCAGGTCCCTCCTCTGAGTGGAGGTTCTCTCCCATCTAGCCAAAGTCTAGCTGCCTATGGTGATAGAAGTCGTCCTGGAAA